>CM060830.1:89735000-89762500 GCA_030762175.1 Metallyticus violacea | reverse complement strand
TATAATGTAACTTAAATAAAAATAAATTGAAAAGCAGGAAAGGATAAAACACTAAGAAAAAGTCACTGATTTGTATTCGCTATAATATATTTATACTGCCGATAAATCACATACCCCATTCCTCAGGACATTCCGATAAGGCGTACAGGTCACAATTAACCATTTAGCTTTTCGAATTACTTTATCGTCATGAACATTTCATTTCAGTTTTCTATCCAGCATCACGCCTAGATATTTAGCCGATGTGGAAATTGTCACACTAGTTCCAAAATTATTCAAGTAGTTAAAACATTACAGGCATTTCTTTTTAGGAATAGTACAATTAGTGAAACGTAGATGCATAAGGACATAAATAAACATGACAATCGTGTCCAGTTCGTCTTAGTTTTGTGGCTCTGGTTCTAAGTAAAAGATAGTATAATTAGACGTGATACACCCTGGGTCTATGATGTTAACTTCAATGAATGCCCTAATGCTCATATCTTTTCCTTGTATTGCCTTTTATTTTATCCCAATGAAGTCGTTTGTATTCAGTTGCTATTCGCGCTATCGCCTAAAACAAGTGAGACGTTCTGCAGAGACCTTTGCAAGAGAAGCAGGGCTCAATCACGTGCTTATCGCGGCCAGACAGTAGAGTACTGTAGTACGCTCTAGAGAACAAGAGAGAAGAGAAATATGAACACCATTAACGTCTTCCTGGGGAAACGCTGTGGTGTGTGATGTGACTTAGGTAAAGCAAAGTGCTGAAAAGGGAAGGTGGTACTTTAACCGTCAAGTGTTTATGTGAAACACGCTGATGTTCACTTCCTTCTGTACCACAGATTCAAACGTCACTAATGACCGTGCATTGTGAAGCAATTGTACATGTTTTATATGTACAGGCTACATAAATATATTTTGAATTTGTCTAATTCCGTGAACACATTTTTATGTAAGAATCTAGACATGTATTATTTACTCCAGTTGAGTACATCTGCATTTTTTTTTTTTTGTTACATCTGCTGCCTATTCTTCCCACTACTTCAATTTTATTATCAAAGCCCGAAAGTTGGGCAAAATGGCTTTTCTATCTGGATGGATATATTTAAGGGTCAGATAGAAATGAATGTTTCCTTACATTTGGGGTCGGTAGTGCTAATTTTTTATTTTACCTATTTTAACTTCTGTTACCTATTTTAAGGTTTAAATATTTTTGTGACTGGGTATGGATTTTTCTGCGATTATTTACGCATTTAAAAACACGCTAATATATGAAAGTGAAAAGAGTATAAAAATTAAATGTTATGTTCACCTCAAAAAATATATATTGAGAATCTTGTTATATGTACATTTATTTCTTTTCAAGCAGTCAAAAACTTTCTTCTCAACCTCTTTAAATACCAGAATTTTCATTAGTGAAAGGAATGCAAGGGAACCTCATGCATGCGAATACCAGGAAATAGGGCGGATGAAAGGAATACTGGAGTTTTGAATAGTCCTGGCGAATGACCCCCTTCTGCGTGAGACAACTCTAGGAAATTTGTGATGGGGGTAACTTAGGTGCATAAATATAACAAATAATTGCATGCGAGAAAGATAAGAGCGATACAGCTGTGCAAAAAAAACCGTCCATAGAATGTGTTTCAGTACGGAAGTAGGAGAGATACTACACTGATTCCTCTGTAAATGCATAAACAGAAAATTAACTGGACCAGAAACCACTGAGCATCATTGCTCATTCAAAACTTCCTTTCTTTGTCTTGATTAACCTTTCCATGATGTCCTGAAAGGTGAATGTTCCGTTGTAACTGGTATGAGTACTTCTGGAATAGCTTGTGTTAAACATATTCCAATCACTTCAGTGGAAGTTGAACGTTCTTTTTCCATAATGAAAAATGTTCTTTCTGACAAGCGGCTGATTATGACATTTGATACCTTGAAAAATCATCTTGTTGTGGCTTATCACCAAGAAAATGAAGTTTATGTGCTTTAATTATGTGATAAAGAAATTATTGAGTGTCTTAATTACCTATTTTCATTAATAATGAGTGAAATTTCTCTCTGTTTTCAATTTTAATAAAAGCCTACTTTAAGTACTAGTACTGCCTATTTTCAGTATTTCAAGTGCTTTTTGTCTGCCTGTTTGAATCAAAATAAATGCCTGAACTTCAGACTTCTGAGTATTACTTTGTTCCTGCGCCGATGCGTCCACCCTTATAAGGAAGACATGTTTAGGACATTGTTGACAGACAAGAGATCCAGCCAGCAATCTCTGCACAGCAAATACTCTCCAAACGACTAAATTAACTATAAATAAATAGGAATAAGATTGAAAGAAAACATATGGTTTCTTTACACAGAATGGTTGTTTGTGGTGAATAGAATAAAAAATATTACTGTCGCTTTGCCCTTTTAGAAGTGATTTTTAAGACTGTGTTGCTAATTAGCCACTTTAAGTAAATCCGAAGGAATGTAAGCTGTTGCGGTTGTACCAATGAAACGAATTTTGAATAATTTCTCCCAATCTCCATCGATCCTGCCTACAATGAAAATGTGACCACTATTTTATTTATAGCAAAGAGTCTTTGTCTTCTCTGTGGGAAAATATTCCTCCTTTGGGACATGTGTTTAGGTTTCGACATGGATACACTTTCTCAATTTGGTTTTAAACTGCGGCTAATGTTGCTTTTAAGCATGCTGTGGGAATTACCATAATGGCATCCCAAACACGAAAGCAAAATTTTCTATTTGTTCTGATAGGGGCGCGGAATAGTTGCGACTTGCTTGTTCGCTCACTTGGGTTATATTTCCTCTTTTCATTGAGAACAGAATAGATCCAATATTGACACTATACCTGCACTAAAGATACCAGAAAACAGAGACAAAAACTAAATTATATTACAAAATGCACTAATTTCCCATTTTGCCATTTTTCACAAATAGAAAGGTATTATCTAATAAAAAATTAATTCAACCTTAATGATACGAAACATTTCACACTTTCGTCTTTATACACATTGAAACTTTATTTACCATTTAGAAATCTAATATTCAGAAACATTTAAAAAAGGATAAAAATGAATAAAATTATTTAATTTGTTGCACATTTTCAATGTTGTGAAATGAAACATATTTCTAAGTAAACATGCATTTTTATGTCAGTGCGTCAAATCTTTAAAACAACAACAGATTATAATTATTTTAACAGCGTTTAACACCCGTACATTCACTTTTCGAGGTGTGTTGTCGTAGATTTATTTCCTCCCATATTCCATGCATACAAACTGTTTTGATGCACTCATTTTTAACAAAATAACAATACAACACTATCACTTTCTAACGGCACATTTCATGGTGATAGGTGTACATTGGTGTCTTTTTGGAAAAGGGGCGGGCGAACATTTCTTATTACAATCACAAACTAAGCGAAATCATGCTTTGAAATCGATTAACGATCTATTAACTTTAAGGTTCTATGCGACAGGTAGCTTCCAAATAGTTATTGGAGATACATTCAAAATGGAGAAAGGAACTGTCAGTAGAATTCATACAGTTACTAGAGTATTGCAGCTCAGTTCATTAAAATGCCAACCGAAGAGGACGATGTAAAAAAATATGCTAGGCTTCTATAACATTCGGAAATTTTCTGCACACATATACCCATTACACAGTTTGGGGATAATAATGCAGAAGTATTCAGAATAGAATTATATATACTGTTTGGCAATTTCCCTCAATCACGTTCTTTATCCCATTTGAGATCTAATATATATATATATATATATATATATATATATATATATATATATATATATATATATATATATTTTTAAATATTCCCTAATATTTTAGCACCAGATCAATAATAATTTCCTTCTCACGTTTGCTAAAATGTGCAGCTCTCATTTTATTTCAATTTCCTCATCCATGTTGAAGATATATTAAGGGGAGTGGGGAAAAGTGTCTAGTAGGCGTGAAAAGTGAATAATTTATTGCTTTTCTTAGGCTAAACAGTTGAACAATAACTCGATCTAAACACGACTTTATTTTGCGATGTTGCCACAGGTTTGACAGTTATTGAAATTTCGTGTTTACGCAATCTGAGGTTATTTTTATGCAACAGAAATGATGATTAACCTAGTTACTTTTTAAATTATAGTTAACTAGTTAGCAACTTTTATATAACTGGTCCTTAGAAGCACACATTTCATTTACAAATTGTTACGTACATACTTTTAAAAGAATGTCGGCAAGAAACTTAACTGAATAAACCCGAGATAAAGAAGATCAGCTGGAGTGAATGTCACGGAAGTGTGTAGCACAGCGCCACTAATGTCACGTGTGAAAGCTCTGGGCTAGAATTGGAGTGTTAACAGTGGCAACATTACTGCAGACATTGCTAAATAACTTATCAAGGAAGACGTGTCCTAGCATCTCACTGCATGTGCAGAGTCTGTTGTGAGCTGGCGGTTTAATGTCGTGGTCACAATTTCTTCGAGACGGAACCATTGGAGTTAAATAAAAATATCAAGGACTCCAAGAAGTTCTGACTTAAGTCCCTGTGTTTCCAACTGATTCCCAAGACGAAGAATCCATTTCGTCCCTTTCACTTAAAAAATGTTCCCATTCGAGCCATCAGCAGAGCAGACGCTGTCAATGACATTCTATCATCTCCATATCGCTGGTAACATATGCAGAACACTAAAGCTTAGAAACACGTGTCTGGGATAAATAAATACTTATCACTATTAAACTTACAACTTTAGTATCTTTCAGTCAGTTTTGCTGCTAGTATTAAATAACTAAGTGCCAATAAGTTCACGGAAAGTTATTTTACTGCGGTGTGCAAAATATATCTCAGCTTTCCCACTGTCTCCTAACTTCCATTTCCAAGAAACACAACATCCCAAGCATTCTAGTCGGCCCTGGTGGTGTAGTGGGTACCATACTTGCCTCCTAAACCCAAGATCGCGGGTTCGATCCCGGCCAGGGTCGATGGATTATTTTTGGGCGTAAAAATCCTAAGGGAAGTAAAGCCGTGGGTCCCGTGTCGTACATTTACGGCACGAAAAAGAACCTCAAGCCTGAAAGAGAGGCCTCTGAGCAAAATTTGTCGGCCGTTTCACGCCCTGATTTGAATTGGAAGCTGATGACCTGAGATGTTAAAGAGCGTCCATAATTAAACTAAATCAAGTTCACAAATCAACAAACAATCTATGTTCTTCATATGAGGGCGGTTCGAAAAACTCTCGACCTAACAGCGAGAAAGTGAAATCTCCTTCAAAAGCAATTCCAATAATGCTCTAGCATTGTTATCTCAACCCTGTAGAGGGTTTCTGCAAGCTGTACAAAATAGACATCTACAGTCCCAATATCCTAATAGACATCTACAGCCCCAATCGCCTCCAGGTTCTAAGAAAGTTGCTGTCCCGCGAGAAAATCCTTGAGCTTAGGGAAGAAATGGTAGTTAGAGGGAACCAGATCCGGGGAGTAGGGCGGGTGTTCCAACAATTCCTAGTGCAAAATCTTTAGTTTTGAAATTGCCAGAATACTTTTGTGGCAAGTGCGTTGACCTGGTGAAAGATGCCTTTTTCCTCTGCAAACCAGGTCTTTTCTCTCAAATGTTGGCATCTAGCCTGATTAAAAGATCAGAATAATACTCTTCGGTTATTGTTTTACCCTTTTCAAGATAATCAATCAGCAATATGCCCTTAGCATCCCAAAACACCGATGCCATGACCTTTCCCGCTGACTTTGCCTTCTTTGGCGCTGAACAGCTGGCTTTATTCACTGTTGTGATTTGTGTTTGGTTCTTCTGTATGATTGATGAATTAAATTTTCATCCATTGTAACGAATCTGCAAATAAAGTCAGTTTTGCTCCTGTTCAGTCTCTCTAAACCTTGCTCTGAGATCTCACGGCATTCTCTCTTGATCTGCTATGAGCAAACGCGGCACATCTTGCGCAAAGCTTTTTCATTTCCAAATCTTGACGCAAGATATAACCCACTTGCTCTTTAGCTATGTCTATACCTTCAGCAATTTCACGCACCTTGCTCGCCGATTGTTCAGCACCCTATCGTGCACTTTTTGAACCATTTTTGGTGTTGTAGCACATTTTGAGCGTCCTTCGCTTGGGTCATCTTCTAGACTGGTGCGTTCACGTTTAAACTCCGAGGTCCTACTATGCAGCGGATTCGGCATACTATTTCATCCTTAACTACAAATATTCTTAAATTGAAACCCTATTGAATTCGCATAGGTCCGTAATTAACACAATTATTTCTGGAATCAAGAATTCCTTTTGTAAGTAGTTTCAATTATTGGTATGATGACCACAAATTAGATAAAGTAATAATAATAATAATAATAATAATAATAATAATAATAATAATAATAATAATAATAATAATGTATTACAATAATGCCTTATATATCAAAGAGATTTTGGGAAGGGGAGTTGGTATGGGGTGGTAGGGAAGATGCTAGAAGAAATAGAATTGGGGTATATGGAGAATGGGTGAAAGCAATGTTAATGGATTCTGGAAGGTAGTGAGACAGAGAGTAGAGGATATTAAGAAGCAAGAAATCTGGGTTAGTTTAGAAGATGAAAGTTCCTTGGTTGCGTATAAAACAGTTAAAAAGATCTGGGGACGAGAGAAACGCCTATAAATTTGTGCATGGATGGGTACAGTAGTAATATTCCTAAATGATTGAAAGTGAAAAACAAGGTAGGGTGTATTATGTGTGGGAAAGTAGATAGTGTAGTTCATTATTTATTGAAGTGTGAGAAAATTAAAGGGTAGCGAGATAGTACATGGGGATGATACGAGGGTAGATGCATAGGTTTCCGGCCTAACCATTTTCTAGCTATGATAAAAACAGAAACTATACTTCACTTTTCAATGTAGTACCCTTTATTGAAATACACTTCTTATATGTTTGCATTAATATTTTAACTCCGCCCCCCCAAATAGTCAGAAGTTTGTTTGCAAAATGGGCATAAACAGCATCCATCACTTCTTCGTCACACTTAACTTTCCTTCCTTGAAGGACCTTCTTGAGTTTTGAGAAGAGGAAATAGTCACAGGGAGTTAGATCTGGGCTGTAGGGTTTATGATCGATTTCCTTGAAGTCACATTTCTTCACAGCTTCCTTTGCAACAAGAGCTGTGTGCACAGGCGCGTTGTCGTGAAGAAGACGCACACCACCACTCAACTTTCTCGCCTTTTCTCTTTGATGAAAGCACGCAGTCTGTGCAGTAGGCCAGCATAGTACTCCCCATTTACTGTGGTGTTCCTCTCCTTGACGTCAATGAAGAATATTCCTTCACAGTCCCAAAGATTGTGGTTATGATCTTCTTGGTTGACTGAGTGACCTTGGCCTTAAAGGCGGCGCTTCGCCAGGTTTACGCCATTACACTGATTTTCTTTTGAACAAGGGGTCATAGTAAAGGACTATAGTTTCATCTCCTGTGACAATGGTTTACAAAATTTCTCTCTCATTACCAGGGCAGAGCTCCAAAAATTCCTGACAACAGACGACTCGTTGCTGTTTTTGGAATGAGAAAAGAAGTCTAGGCACCATCTTACACTGAACTTATTCATGTTTAAATGTTCATGAATAATTCGAAGAACTGTTATTTTAGAAAGGCCCAACCTTGCTGCTTTTTCTGTAAATTTGAGCCGCCGGTCTTCCATAATTTCTCCTTTCACAAGAGCGAGAGATGTTTTCAGGAGTGAGCACCTCCAAGGACCGACCTGCACGCTCTTCGTCTTCAATGCTTTCTCGACCAATTCTAAAAAGTTTGGTCTATTCTTTTACGGTAGAATATGAGGGGGGTGATTCCCCATATACACCGTTCAATCGCTGTTTAATTTCATTCGGAGTAAGTCCTTCTTTTGTGAAGAACTTCATAACAACTCGAAACTCTATTTTCAATATGTCACAATCTTTTACACATAACCTTCTTTATGCAACTATATCTGAACAACTGAACACAGCTGAACGGAAGTTAGAGCTGCAATTATTTACTTAACAGATAAACCATGACATAATAATTTTGTTAAGTCGATAATCCTTAACGCCGAGGCCGGGAACTTATGGACTCTATGCAGAAAGCTATAGTGGTAATAGATATGCTGGTGAATTGGAGGGAGGAAAAAATCGAAATGGAACAGTTTCTAGGGAAAGTAAGGAAGAATTGATGGGGAAGTATGAAGAAAGAAAAAGAGGTTATAAATAATGAATGAAAATGTGGCTTCTCACATACGGCTGGTCAAAGTATGGAAGAAATCGGTGATTGTATTGGTACTGTTAGAATCCACATATCCATGTAAAGAATGTATAACAAACTGTAATGTTGTTCGTTAATATATTCATTCATTCATTCAAGGAGTTTGAATAGTCCAAATACACGAGAAAATTTCGAAATCTCTTCTCCTTCCTTTTCTTTCTGCTCCTTTTAAAACAAAATTTGGACATCCAATCGTGCATTGTGACCAGCACATCCCCCAATGTTAACTCGTATGAACTCATGCGGTTTTTATCTTAGAGGAAAGCTTACAAACAAAGTAAAGGGCCATGCGAGTAGCGAATAATAATCATCCAGTACTTTATATAACAAAAGAAACCTTTTGTTATATCTACGAAATATTAAGTATCACTTCTGTGTATATCGCTAGGGGCAGCCTTCTTTGTAAGCGTAAGGATGCGGTTTCTGAGAAACGCGATACCTGAGAGAGTATTGTGTTTACCTTGTACCTTGTATCCTGAAGGTAGAAGCCGGCTCGTTATAAATCTGCTACGTGGTAACAATACAGTGTTTATATGAGAAGAGAATCAGATACGCCGCACTCGCTATGACTGTGCTGTAAGTTACAGTTTAATAACAATAGGTACAACTTACAAATAAAATTCTAAATAAAACTGCTTGCAATGCTATTCATGTACAGCTACTCTATAAAATACATTTATGCTATTTCCTTCATCATGACAACGGGGATTTAGGTTCAGAATCCTTATCTTGGCACATACACACATTACGAACTTCTTTATTTATTTGTTATAAAATTCTGGTAGAGCAGATTATCTGACAACACTAATATGATTCTCTAATAAACAAATAGTTTTAGTCGCCTATCTAACACGAGCCAGCAGGAAATAGAGTAATGATGCATGCAGATGTCATCTCTGGATCTGCAGAGCGAGATTAAAATTAGATAAAGATATCTATATAATGGAGCTAAACATGAAACAGAGGTCGGGAATAGCACGGCTTAGACTGGTAGGCTGGAAGGCACGTAAGGTAGTTGACGAGGACGGCAGGAGGATTTGCCCATTACGTATGCACGTTGGGTGCATAATTTGGCTAAGTGTACACAGACAGAAGTTGTGTTGCCAAGATAAAATTTATGCCGGATTTATTTTTGACTTCCAGTCGGGGAGAGGGAAGGCTGGCATGTTGGGACTTAATTGTAAATAGACAAAACTACCTATACCTGGGCAGTTTCTTAAATGAAATACTTAGTTTTAGAGAGAAACACTTTATATATATATACATATATATATACTCATTGTACATAAATAATACGAAGACTTATATGAATATTAGAATTATTGTATGTATGTCTGTTTCGTGTGTATGTGTAGTTCTTGTTAATGTTGTTGGAATTAATTTCAGAAATGAAGTACTTTACAACAGCATGAACAGTTTTGCGACTCATGCGACTAGTGCAACATATGTATACCTAATTTAATTTATATAATAAACAGTACTACACACACTACTAGTACTACTACGTGTATTACTACTTATTACTAGCATTAATATTACCTCTTCTACTATTATTAATAGTACAAAATAATACTACTACTATCATCATTTCTAGTACCGTTACTACTAGTACTACTGATACTACTATTGGTACATCTTATACTCTGCTGGTATTACTACCACCACTATTACTACCACAGTAGTACTACTATCAGTACTACTACCAGTACTACTACCACTAGTAATACCAGTGCTATTATTATTACTAGCACTACTAGTATACTATTACTACTACCACCATTATTACTACCATTACTTCTACCACTACAACTCTACTAATTTAAACTGGTAAATTCATGCACTCTCTCACGCGGCGCAAGGAGATGTTAGAACTGTGTTCCTTTATTTTCCACACTTTTCTGTCTGCTTAGGAAATTATTCATTACACTTCTAGAAATTGAAGCACTGTTGAAGATTATTAACTTCGTCTGAGGTGCGTAGGTTTGTTCTGTACAATTTATTTACTCAAGATAATTGGGTCTATTATTCTGCCACTTATATCTGCGCATCACACTCAAATAGGTATTTAAGTCACGAAGATGTATATCTGGAAACCTCAGATCGATAATTTTACGAACTGAGATATACTCGTGCATGTAAGTGGAATAAAACATCTTTTGAAAGCAGGATGAAGTAAGGACCACTTACTCTTGTCATGTACTTCAGTCAGAATTATTCCTGTCTACCAGATTCAAGTTCTTGCAGCACAGTAGTTTTAAAAGGGTTAACTTACCTAGCCACTCCTATGGAGTGTAGGCACTACACTTTGTTTCCCTCTTGTCCTTAGCGCTTTCTATTGCATGAACTTTATTAACCAGTTTGTGAACTACAGTGAGACCTGGGACTCGAACTACAGGAGTGTCTTTTGAAATAATCTGACAACATGAGCACATTCTCTACGAACACACACTCTGGTAAGAGACTGAATACCTCACCCGATGATTGTAACTTACCCCCGAAATATAGGCGGAGATATAGCCCCTCGCATCCACTCAGTAAATGACACAAATAAACATGAAACGTTTTATTTTTGTCTCCATATTACCTTTACGTTGACTTTACTAACGGAATTATTAGTATATAACTGTGTGCAGGACAATATTTAGGCATTTTAATTATTTATTTAACAGTTATGAAACATTTCTAACAAATACGGTATATTACACCAAACCGAACACTTTAAAGTTGTGAAAAGCGTTAATTACCTGAAAGTTTAAAACATTACAAGAATACAATAATAATACCAATTCACTTTAAACCCTGTTGAGACATTTGAAAGAATTTCTTATATACAGAGATTGTGCTATAAAACCTTCCACCAAAAAGAAAACAATCACTCTGATCACTTGCAAAATTACTGACTTTACATCAAATAAACAACATACAAAACCACACAATTAACTATCTTTATTGTGTTATAGTTATTTTCTAAACAGCGATACACAAAAATATAAATAGTAGTAGTAGTAGTAATAGTAGTAGTAGTAACAGTAGTAGTTGTAGTAGTTTAGTAGTAATAGTAGTAGTAGTAACAGTAGTAGTTGTAGTAGTTGTAGTAGTAATAGTAGTAGTAGTAACAGTAGTAGTAGTAGTAGTGGTAGTAATAATAGTAGTAGTAGTGGTAGTAGTAATAGTAGTAGTAATAGTAGTAGTGGTAGTAGTAGTAATAGTAGTGGTAGTAGCAGTAGTAGTAACAGTAGTAGTAGTAGTAGTGGTAGTAGTAGTGGCAGTAGTAGTAATAGTAGTAGTAGTAGTAGTAGAAGTAGTAGCAGTAATAGTAGTAGTAATAATAGTAGTAATGGTAGTAGTAGTAGCAGAAGTAGTAGTAATAGCAGGGTAGTAGTAATAGTAGTAGTAGTGGTAGTAGTAATAGTAGTAATAGTAATAGTAGTAGCAGTGGTAGTAGTGGTAGTAGTAGTGGTGGTAGTAGTAGCAGAAGTAGTAGTAGTAGTGGTAGTAGTAGTGGTGGTGGTAGTAGTAGTAATAGTAGTAGTAGTGGTAATAGTAGTAGTAGTGGTAGTAATAGTAGTGGTTATAGTAGTAATAGTAGTGGTAGTAATAGTGGTAGTAGTAGCAGAAGTACTAGTAGTGGTGGTGGTAGTAGTAGCAGTAGTAATAGTAGTAGTGGTAATAGTAGTAGTAGTAGTGGTGGTAGTAATAGTAGCAGTAGTAGTGATAATAGTAGTAGTAATAATAGTAGTGGTAGTAGTAATAATAGTAGTGGTAATAGTAGTGGTAGTAGTAGTAGTGGTAGTAGTAGTAATAGTAGTAGTGGTAGTAGTAGTAATAATAATAGTAATAGTAGTAGTAGTAGCAGAAGTAGTAGTAGTAGTAATAGTAGTGGTAATAGTAGTAATAGTAATAGTAGTAGTAGTAGCAGAAGTAGTAGTAATAGTAGTAGTAGTGATAGTAGTAGTGGTAGTAGTAGTAATAGTAGTAGTAGTGGTAGCAGAAGTAGTAGTAATAGTAGTAGTAGTAGTAGTAGTAGTAGTAGTAGTAGTGGTAGTGGTAGTAGTAGTAGTAGTAGTAGTAGTAGTAGTAGTGGTAGTAGTAGTAGTAATAGTAGTAGTAGTAATAGTAGTAGTGGTAATAGTAGTAGTGGTAGTAGTAGTAATAGTAGTAGTAGTAATAGTAGTAGTGGTAATAGTAGTAGTAGTGGTAGTAGTAGTGGTAGTAGTAGTAATAGTAGTGGTAATAGTAATGGTAGTAGTAGTGGTAGTAGTAGTAGTGGTAGTAGTGGTAGTGGTAGTAGTAATAGTAGTAGTGGTAGTAGTAATAGTAGTGATAGTAGTAGTGGTAGTAGTGGTAGTAGTAGTAGTGGTAGTAGTGGTAGTGGTAGTGGTGGCTGTTATGGTAGAAGTATTTGTTATATTTGTACCAGTTCATACAACTTCAAACGGCGTTCGTGCCCAACGTACGTGATTTTATAACATACTAGGTGTGTTCGATTTAATACCAGATACTATGTATCACATCTATTTCACATTACGCATAAAACATATATATATATATATATATATATATATATATTCGACAACAAAATAAAAATAGCTTGCAGTAGAATAAAATTAGAAAAATGCGTGAAAAATAATTTTAAAAAATTTAAAAAAAAAATGTTTAAAAAGAGACATAAATCTCATTATCAATAGCACTCAGCTCGAATTAATCATTTTTATTACTCCGAACCCCCTCTCCGATTATAAATCTTTTCAAACCTGAGCTCTCACTTTCATCAGAAATCTCTCCTCCCCTTGCTTGCCATCTCTCTCTGTTCGATCCTGTAATTCAGCCAGTATATGTGTCCATGACTCCCCTTCCTCATGGATGGAGTAAAATCTCCGCTCATAGTTGTCGGTGATCTTAATCAACCGCCAGTCCCAGTCTCAGCCACGCGAGCTGTCATGTTCGTTCCTATCCTCATTGTAGTACATTGCTCTAATTAAAGTTTGGTTCCCATGAATTACTTCACTATCAGATTTTACAGTCTGTAATCCCAAATACGCTCTTAATTCCGCAAACCGCTGTATGCTTCCCCGGCACCGAAATGTCTTTCATAAAACTTGTTCTCATCCGCAGTTTGTTCCCCTCCCCACGTGTCACTGTAGATCTTACTGCAGTAATCCTTGTCCCTACACAGTTCGTGATTACTCTTACAATCTTTCGGAACATTTCCTATCGAAAGGGGGCATTAGCCTTACTTATATTGGACTGAGTCAAAATAACCTTAATATATGTATTGTAGGTGGGCATAAGATCAGCCTGTCGGCTTCTGTTCAGTCGCTTATCACGCGTCCTCGAAGATCGCCACCTTTCCATCAGGTAGCTATCCAATTGTCCTCACGAGGCAGCGTGGACCCCGTTCTAGACCTGCCCAACTTAAAAAAGTCCCTAAGTAGGTACTGGGAATCGAAACCGGGCCTCCCGGCAAGCAATGAGCAGTACTAACAACTATACCAAGTAGATAATCATTCTTGTATACTATGAAATACTTTTCTAATAAATCTTAAATCATGTGCATATATTTCCTTAAAGTGATTAGGAGGGCTGTTATACCGGAAACTATTCTTATATAGCATGGTGTTGAAGGGCTCCACAAAAAATATCAGATTTTTCTTGTGCTGCAAGAACTCTAAATCAACAAGGAAGCTACTCAATATATATATATATATATATATATATATATATATACATACATGTCTGTGTGTGTGTGTGAATGGGGACGAATTATTTGTGTATATATAAAAGGATTGAAAGCATTTCTTCAACTTTCAACAGTCTCCACCACGCTCAATGCAGGTGTTCAAGTGTTTCACTAATGCCTAGATACCACATGAAGAGAAATTCTTAGTACGGAACATACACCGCGTCTTTCTGATCCTCGTCAGTGCAGAGCTTTTTGCCATCAAGGTCCAAAAAATCGGAAGGTGCCATTTCCAGTGAAATGGCAGGATATAATTGTTATTCACTCAAAATGAAGATTTGTAATTTTTTGAGCCGTCCCATGAGCTGTGTGAGGTCTCGCATTATCACATTGTAAGAGTGTACTAGCTGTGAGCAAACGTCAAATTGTTCTCAAGCACTCACAATACGACTTGCTGTTAACGTTGCATTCTCTGGACATGACTTAATGCTAGTAGTCCCAGAATGGTGGGCATCACCCTACCTGCTGATACATTTGTGCGATTTTTTGGGGGGTTTTTGCCGATAATGAATGCTGCCAAACTTTGATGGCTCGCTTCGTCTCTGCCTCCCATGGACCTGTTAAAGTGTCATACAAGAATCTCCTTATAGCCTCTTCATTCTTCGATGAACATCTGTTGGTTTATTGCTCTCACTACCAAAATATATATATATTACTGCTTACTGCTCGCTGATTATCGCTGGTGAATGTTTCCAAGGGGGCTGCCATCTTATTTGGTCGCTGACATCATATTTCCCAAAATGCCTCACGGGCTTATTCCTCCAGCAGAAGTGGATATCCATTATTTATATGTATAGTGCTTCACGTTATTATATTATTGTTAATTTTGATTGCTAAATTAAGGTTACTTTTAAATCAGCTTAATATATTTCGAGCAAGGTAATTTAAGAAAAATGCACCAAATAGCAAACAACCAGCAACATCAAACTTGAGTTCAACATAGTGGGGAAAAACTCTTTTGTCAATTTCTAATAATTATATTAAAACTATTCCTCCATCGGAAGTTCTTACCTACCAGCAATTGCCCTAAAAGCACTATCTTCCGACCAAATGAAATCGCAACTGATAAGGAAATGTCAAAATGCCCTTTCTGCCCTGACATCTCGCTACAGGCTCGAACTGGTGGGGGTGCCGGGGCATCAGGTTATTTATGGAAATGAAAAAAGAGAGCAGTTGCCAAAAAGGAAAGCATGTGCACCCTTGTTCTAGGTTCAAGCAATACTCTTTCCACATCTCTTCTAAACTGGACAGAAGAGGAATAATCAAAGTACGACGGTAGCTCCATAAGTTTCCGGCCTCGCTGATAAGCGTTATTGCCTTCACAAAACCCTTATCTGGTGTCATACCTTGTCTGTTAAGTAAATAATTCCAGTCGTAACTTCCGCTTCCTGTGTTCAGTTGTTCAGATATAGTTGGATAAAGAAGACTGTGTATAGAAGATTGTGAAATGTTGAAAATGGAGTTGCGAGCTGTTATTAAGTCCTTCACAAAAGAAGGACTTACTCCAAATGAAATTAAACAGCGATTGGGCGGTGTATATGGGGAAGCATCCCCCTAATATTCTACCGTAAAAGAATGGGCCAAAGTTTTTCGAATGGGTCGAGAAAGCATTGAAGACGAAGACTGTGCAGATCGGCCCTTGGAGGTGCTCACTCATGAAAACATCGCTCGCTCTTGTGGAAGAAGAAATTATGGAAAACCGGTAGCTCAAAGTTACAAAAATAGCAGCAAGTTTGGGCCTTTCTAAAACAACAGTCCTTCGAATTATTCATGAACATTTAAACATGAATAAGGTTAGTGCAAGATGGGTGCCTAGACTTCTTTTTTCATTCCAAAAACAGCAACGAGTCATCTGTTGTCAGGCATTTTTGGAGCTCTGCCCTGGTAACGAGAGAGAAGTTTTGTAAACCATTGTTACAGGAGATGGAACTATAGTCCTTTACTATGATCCCTTGTCCAAAAGAGAATCCATGGAGAGACGTAAACCTGGCGAAGCACCGGCTCTAAAGGCCAAGGTCACTCAGTCTATCAAGAAGATCATAGCCACAATCTTTTGGGAGTGTAAAGAATTTCTTCATTGACTTCAAGGAGAACAACACCACAGTAAATGGGGAGTACTATGCTGGCCTACTGCACAGACTACGTGCTTCCATCAAAGAGAAAAGGCCAGGAAAGCTGAGTGGTAGCGTGGCCTTCTTCACGACAACGCGCCTGTGCACACATCTCTTGTTGCAAAGGAAACTGGGAAGTAATGTGACTTCAGGGAGATCGAACATCCAACCTGCATCCCAGATCTAGCTCGTAGTTACCATTTTCTCTTCTCAAAACTGAAGAAGGATCTTCGTGTAAGGAAATTTAAGTGTGACGAAATGATGGATGCAGTTTATGTTCATTTTGCAAACAAGACTTCTGACTCTTTTGGGGTGGGGTTGAAATGTTAATTCAAAAGTGTGATTAGTGTATTACAATATAGGGTAACTATATTGAAAAGTGAATTATATTTTTTGTCTTTATCATATCTAGAAAATGGTTAAGCTGGAGACTATAGGACCTACCCTTGTAATTTTGTTAATAACTGAACATGATCACTTCAGGAAACATCTACGAAAAGTGGAACTTTATAAAGATGAACTCACTTGCTGAATGTGCAAACAGGACAAGGAATCTGCCTCGAATATCCTGTTTGAGTGTCCAGTCCTGGAAAGAAAGAAACTTTTTCTTTCTATATCCAGGGAAGATCTGGGAAAGGACGGCAAAATTGCAACCAAAATACTGCAACTTGTGCAAAGAGCAGATTTTGGGAAACAATAAATACGTCTCTCCCAATGAGATAACACAATAAACCTTATAGGTTGACGTGTCGGAGGTCGTTCAACCCATTAAAACCCCGCCTTCTATCTACCTACCAGCACACCGCTGCGTGGGTTCAGACAGAAGACAATACAAGGTAAAGTTACAAAGTGACTGAATTGCTCACAGTAACCAGGGTTATTGATAGAGTGTATAATAGCCAATCACATAACACTTCACATGGCGTCAGCACACTTGCACAAGCATCGCTAGATAGAGAACGAAGAAATATCCATGGATGGAATGTTGTACAGTGCTACTGGCACAAATGTCAGTAATTCCATACTTTAAAATAATACTTTATTATGTATGATAATGACAGAATATTTTCTATATTTGATGTATTGTTTTTCGCAGTATATGACATTTTTGCTCAAGAATTTATTTCATATTTTCATAATTAGAATTCGATGATTCCTTTCGACGAATAAGTAAGCCTTTTGACATTACAGATGAACATAGCGGTAGCAGCTTATCTGCTGCCGTTATTTTGATCGTTTTTAATAGCATGTAACGCCCGTTTTAACTATCGGTGATACATGAGATAAAATGATAAATATGGAAAGCATTTTTTTAAGGAAGGAATCATCCCAGGCCTAAGTTAGGGCATTTCCACGGCATTTGCTATTTATGAGGACTGTGGAAAACCTGGAAGAAACCTGACGGTCCTGGTGGTGTAGTGGTAACCATGATACATGAGATAAAATGATAAATATGGAAAGCATTTTTTTTAAGGAAGGAATTATCCCAGGCCTAAGTTAGGGTATTTCCACGGCATTTGCTATTTATGAGGACTGTGGAAAACCTGGAAGAAACCTGACGGTCCTGGTGGTGTAGTGGTAACCATACTAGCCTCCTATACCCAAGTTCGCTGTTTCAAACCCAGCCATGATCGATGGAATTTTTCGGGCGTAAAAATTCTAAGTATGGCTTCCTTCGGAAGGGAAGTAAAACCGTGGGTCCCGTGTCGTACATTTACGGCACGAAAAAGAACCTCAAGCCTGAAAGAAGAGGCCTCTGAGCAAAATTTGTCAGCCGTTTCACGCCCTGAGTTGAATGGGACGCTGATGACTTGAGATATTAAAGAGCGTCCGTAAATAAACCAAATCAATCTGGAAGAAACCTCAGTCAGGGAGGGCGGTCCTCGTGGGAATGGAACCCCAGACCACCCGCTCACGAGTCCGCGCCTTAACGACCACGGCCTCCCGTGGCGGTATTTTGAGCTGAAGAGAGTATAATTATATTTTAGGAAATATTGGAACAAACACATAAGTGTGCTACAAAATTTTAAAAAAATACATCAGGAGCTTAGTGTTTACATATAACTTAAACTTATCTATACTTTAAATATAATTTTATGACATGTATTGCTATCAAATTATTTCATTTTTCGGAGTTTACATTCTTCTCAGGCGACTTATAGAAACAGAGTTTATCTCATGTCTTTCGTTCCACATTGCTAAGACTTAACGTCTGTTATCATTGGAACAAAGTAAAAAAATTCAGACTTAGATATATCACAAAATACAGACTTAATATAAACGAGAAACGGGTTGGGTTGGAGCATAGAGATTAACCCTCGTACTCCACCAGGTCTTGCTCAGCTCACGGTGAATGTTCTGTTTGCCTCTTTTCAGATGTAACAGCTACGCAATTTTGCTGTGTACGCCGGCCTTTGGTAGAGCAAAACTCGTTAATGGCTATCGGGCAAATCGAGAAGGAAGTACAGAAATGGGCTTAATCTGTCTCGTTCCACTTTCCAGATCGCTGGTTACCCTTCTATAGTTATTAGAACCCACAAAATGCAGATGGAGGTGGAACAGATAGCCAATGACGATGAAAACTATACGCTGCACGAAAATGGAATTTCAAATAGCTTTACCTAACACTTTAGGCAATATTTTAATTATGTTCCTCTTTCTATAAAGCATGTTATACACTCATGCTGTTATGAGGAAGCTTTCGTTTGAATTATTAAGTTTAGTATTATATATGTTTGTTGAATGTTATCAATTTATTCGTCTATTTATTTCGCCATGTGTAGCCGAGGTCGTTAAGGACGGACTCGTGAACGGGAGGTCTGGGGCTCGAATTCCACCAGGATCGTCCTCCCTGACTGGAGTTTTTTTCCAGGTTTTCCTCGGTACTCATAACTGACAAATGCCGGGGAGGTACCCTAAACTTAGGCCTGGAACGTTTCCTTCCTTAAAAAATATCTTTTCCCATTTTTTCATCCCATGTGTAATCAATGTGCACCGCCTGTGGTGCCTGAGTAGTAAAAACGGGCGTTAAACAATACTCAAAAAAAAAAAAAAAAAATCAGTTTAACACTGTAGTTAGAGGAAGATTTTTTTTTATAATAGTTTTAACTTACACATATTATTTATATATGGATCAGGTGAACTAGGCAGATGCATTATATCCCAAAAGGGTAGAAAAGGCGCAGAAAACAAAAGGAGCTAAGGGGAAATGTTCATAGTCACTATTTAAACCAGCAGGTGCACTTAGCAATAAATAAAACGTTAAAAGTAACTAGCCCTTTCAGGATTTAAAAAGATAAAAATTGCCTATTGTAAAATTTAAGTATTGCTGTTCATATGCTAGGCGGTAACACTTAACAATAATAAAATCTACCCTGGATGCTTTTCAATAAGGACATTCGAACCAGTATTTGCTACACTGTTTTTGCGTTTAGAAAAATGTGTTTATTCGTCTGAAAGAGTAAAATAAGCAACATGCAGAAATAGAGACGTCCCATATTGTACAAAGTTTCCTATTAGTTTTCTCTTCAGGAAAGTAATTTAAGAACTGCGTCTGTTTCTCCCTCCTTACTCCTGCAGGATATTGATCGACTAATCTGAGCCAAAGCCGCGTATCGTCTATCAGTATCCTGCGGTAGAGATGCTGCACGCTCCTCTCTAGTGTTGAGAGCAAGCCTTGAGAATGTAGGCCACTCTAGCTTGTTTGACAAGATGCACATTTACCTAGGATTTGTAGCGGTTCTCTCACTGAAGTGTAATTATAACATATAGTTATTTAAGCCCAATCATCATATTTTAGTATTGTAATTAGCAATATAAACATTATGTCCATATGTATGCTATAAGCTTTAAATTCAATGTAAGAATTATAAAGAAGAGAAAGCTTCTTGGTATTTTATTGTGAAAGCTTAGAAAGCCAACAAAAGGGCCATAAAATCTCTATTCAGAGGAAGAAACCCGAGGGACAAGTCCATGCTACCTTTCAAAAGGATTGCTTTTGGATGGTTAATAATCTGAAGGACTTTTAAACTCATTAAGTCTCTAAATCTGACAGGCGTTGTAGTGTTAGCCCTTTAAACCAGCCAGTGGAAGATGTATGTTTGAACTTTTAAGATGAGCGCAAAGATTACGCGTGCCTGTGTGACCTCATGGTATTGTTAAAACCAACGATTATTTGATTTGAATTTAATGTATAAGGAAGCGGTTGCTCGACCGGGGCACTCAGTTTCAAATTCTACACGCGGCGAGACAGACAGTTTTAAGTTTTACACGCGGTGAGACGCACGCAATTTGGCAACTCATTGATCAATACGCAGTTATAAGATGTACACGAGGCAAGATACATGCAGTTCAGAATACTAAGTTCGACTTTCAGTTTTATGTGCTGCGGCACTCCTCTATAAGTTTCACACGCGGCAACTAAGTTTGAATTGGTGTAGCTATGTCTATCGTACGCAAAACAACAAAGGACGCGAAAGATTTTGAACATAATAAAATACGAATATATACTATGTAGCATTCGTGCTTATTTACAATAAAGAAAGGCTCTCCCATTCCTGCAGAGTGTGAGTCAACAAAAAGCAGAATATACTTTGAGAAATTGTTGTCATTGAACCGTGGGCAACAACTCCGAAGCGACCAATAATCAATCTACTTAACCTCTTCAAAACTGGCATCACAACGTGAAACCACTCGATGAAATATATTGCTTAAAGATTGGTGCTCAACCTGGAGCACATAGCCTGAGCCTACTAAACAGCTTCATAATTTGGCGCCCAACGTGGCTGCCAACCAAACAGCTTCAGATTCTAATTTTTTCATATGAGAAGACATTGTCTTTTCTTCTCAAGGCACTAGAAAAGAAATACTCAACACTAACATAAATTGGAAAATTGTACAGTAACACCCACATACAACTGTTTGGTTCCTGATTCTGTTATAAATTTAAAACTAATAGAGAAATTTTGTGAATTAGACTCAGAGTACCTAAATTTATAAGCATGATAATTTCATAGCAGGTACTAAGTGGTTGTCATCGGTATCAAGAACATGCCTGCAGACAGAGAGACCTCTCCAGTTTCCACCAAATGTTTTTTTGGAGTGTCCGTGACTTATTGCAATACATTTTCCCTTTCAGCAAACCGCATAGGAGGAAATCTGGTGGGATAAGTTCAGGAGATTATGGAGACCTAAGTCATTTAGAAATAACAGGTCTTCAAAGAAGAAAACAATTTAAACCATGCTAACATTTGAGACAGACACCGCCCTGCTGATAATAGCCAACACAAAGATTCTCATTATCCAACTGGTTCACAAATCATGAAAAATGTCCATCAAGTGTGTTGTCTACTGTTGTTTGGAACAAATCGAATCCAGAAAATGAACACCGCAGTTGTTCCTATTGAAGTATTCATCAATTGATGTATAAGTGATAATGTGCTCACTTAGGTGGAACCACAAGTAATCCATGATGTACATTGATAAACTGCTGGAAGTAATAACGGTAACCGAGTCTCTTCTGTTTCTCAGCAGGTTTCAGTTGTTACATAACAGTAGCACATGCATGCAGTTCCTTTAAAAGAACTCGTGGAAACTCGGCATCTGCAACAGTTTACGCAGGGGCTTCTGTGGGGAGGCCTGCAGTCTGTTTATCATCTCGTGCACTGGGCTTCTGGCAGTTTCGGATGTTCCATGGATATCGAGCGGTGTTCCCGTGGTCTTCCTCACCAGACACTAAATTGGGTGTTTAAAAAAAACTGCTTTCTGCGCAATAAATTATCTTTGGCACTGACTTTAAGCTGTATACTGTTTCATAATGTGCTGTAGTAGGTAATGTATTGTTCGTAACAAAAAAACACATTGACTGCTGACGATCACTTTGTCGGTCCTGGTGGTGTAGTGGTATCCATACTTGCCTTCTACACCCAAGATCGCGGGTTCAATCCCGGCCAGGACCGATGGATTTTTTCGGGCGTAAAAATCGTAAGTATGGCTTCCTTCGGAAGGGAAGTAAAGCCGTGGGTCCCGTGTCGTACATTTACGGCACGAAAAAGAACCTCAAGCCTGAAAGAAGAGGCCTCTGAGCAAAATTTGTCGGCCCTTTCACGCCCTGAATTGAATGGGACGCTGATGACCTGAGATGTTAAAGAGCATCCATAAATAAAACTAATCAACAACAACTGACGATCACTAACAATTGCACTGTCAATGAAACACGTGAACTATGTCGCTGATTGTGTCCATTCGTAACAACGTTTTTCATACACCAAGAAATGTAAATGTCAAAGTTTATTGTATTACTTATATTTATTTGATAGATTTAAGATAACATGCGAAATTTCAGATATAAGTATTGAATATGTCACAGAAAGTTCATTATCACTTAGGAAAATAAAGATAATTGTGACTAATAGTATTTAAATTCGATATATGTATAAATAAATCAATTCGTCTTTATTATAAGCATAACGTGTGCGAGTTAACCATTGGTAGGTAGCAGACTCACATTTTCCTGGGAAGAGAAAACTTAAAATCAAGTGTATGAGCTCTAAGAGATTCCCAGAAGGTGTAAAATTGAATAGAAACGCAATGCCTGAATGACTCCTTCCAGGCCCCGACTGTAAAATCTCGGATGGAACATTTCTAAAGCCTACGAAGGGAGAAACAATTACTCTGTCCTATTTCGATCCCTAGCGTCTTCTTCAAGGACATGTAGACTGGCAGGCGCGAAACAATTCGCCAATGACGAAAATGTCGCGAATTCGGGAACCAACGGGGGAGGGAGAAATCGCCCACATAATACTTGAAATAATAGTGACGCACAATGTTCAAGGCATCATATGACGTTCTGACTGAATCTTTGATAAAATTCGACGCCGGAATTCGACAGGCAGTTGGAGCAATAGACGCAACTCAGGCAGTCCAGAAGACATTTTCACTGCCGTGTTTTCGATTGCTTACATGAGGACAGTGTTTAGTTAATTTGTTCACCGACCAAGTTTCTTTAGTTATTGAGTGAATATTAATAAATTCGGTACATGGTTTAGAGTAGAAGAGTTCCGCCAGCTATTTCGTTGAATCGTGCCTTGTATGGAAGGGAAAATTCATTCTCGAAGAACTTGTGTTCCTTGCGATAGGCCTGTGTAGATAACGAACTGCGTTGCAAGAAGACAGACTTAAATACACATTCACGCTTTCTAAAAGTAATTCAGGGCGAGCGCGAGTGTTGCCTAGGGAACATAACAATGTTGAACGACACAGCCGAAATTAGCCTTGTGTCGCAGTAGTTTTTCCGACTTACACTTTTCTCTAAATAGAGAATGAAATAAAGAATCAACTCAGGGACTAACTGTTAATTTGAGTGTTATAATTGAACTAGTCCCTTCTCATCTTCTACCCTTGGAGCCCCGAAGCGTCTCCCAAAATACACTAGTCAATCTCATTGTAGCCAGGGCGGCGAAGGAATCTTTTCCTCGTCATCAGCAACAGGAGCGGAATCCAGAGTGTGACGGGAGAAGGAGGGAACGGTTGAGGAACTCATGAGGAGTCCCAAAGCCTCTTGCTTAGCAATATCTCTTCCGCATCCCCCTTACGCACCATGAGATACCATAATAACAACTCAAATCATTCCACTCCCACTTACCATGAATAAAAGGACAGCAATTCACCCTATAAGCCCTTCCTAAATAATTTTCTTTATTAAATCATCAATTAAACACCCACTTAATTCATTATTACTCATCGAAATACACTTCATAAACTTTACGCTTCAAATATCAGCGTTGTTAACTTTTTACCGTATATTTTATTATCAAAATAATAAAATAAGTATAAATAATTATATTTGTTTATTACTTCAATACATATCTAAAATAAACAAATGTGAAGGGAATGTAAGTATATTTCAGCTTATTATAAATGCCAATTAATACACTGTACTTCTAGACATATTAAATATTAACAGCCGGAAAAAGCCGTTATTGTAAGGAAGGTTAGAACTATTTCCAGAAGCTCATATTAATTCCGCTTAATGACTACTTTTCTCCAAAGTACAATATTTATAAATCCTCACATCTCAAAAGCATGATAATTATCTCATAATGTGAATATGCCATAAACGTTTATAGGGCAAATAATTTCATATCAATGGTTACAAAGGTATCTGCATCTTCCAGTAGCAGAAAGTGTTCATATTTTACTGGGTTTGAAGTTTAGCTTTGGTATTACAATTTATAAAGTTATTTAGAACTCTGAATGAGGGAGTACTTCTACAGGAGTTTCTGCATATTCATGCCAAGTTGCTTCTCCAGAGAAATGAATACATTTAGGAATCGCTCTCTGGTTTCTAGAGTTTAGAAGCTGTACTTGTTTCTCTTTGTTTCCCTCGTTAAGCCATAGCTTTCCACCTTGATACAGTTTCAATTGCTTCACTATCTTTGTTTCACTCACCTCAAGTGAGCTATTTAACTGACAGTTGTCTGAGGGTACCATATTAAAACATGTACAAAATAGTTTATTACATGATTTTAACTACATTTCTCAATAGAACGAAAATAAGCACTTTTATATTTCTCTTGTAGACCCGTGTGCTTGTAATATAAAAATACTAGACAATTTAATTCACTCGCATTCGTTCCTGTATTTGACAACCCATCCAAAACTGAAATATTTTTAACGCTTATTTAATTCGAGCTATCTACTGATTAATTCCTAATTGTTATATTATTTTATGTAGCAATTTATATTTTATCAAATAGAATATTTTACACTGCATTTCATTTTCTTGAAATGGAAATAGAAATGGAACAGACAGACAGAAAGATAGGTTTGTAGGTAGGCAGATAGGTAGGCAGGTAGATAGAAAGTTAGGTAGGTAGGTAGGTAGGTAGGTAGACAGGTAGGTAGGTAAGTAGGTAGGTAGGTAGAGAGGTAGGTAGGTAGAGAGATAGGTAGATAGGTAAGTAGGTAGATAGGTAGGTAGGAAGTTAGGAAGGTAGGTTGGTAGATAGGTAGGTAGGGAGGTAGGTAGGTAGGGAGGGAGGTAGGGAGGTAGGGAGGTAGGTAGGGAGGGAGGTAGGTAGGTAGGTAGGTAGGTAGGGAGGTAGGCAGGTAGGGAGGGAGGTAGGTAGGGAGGTAGGTAGGTAGGTAGGGAGGTAGGTAGGTAGGGATGGAGGGAGGGAGGTAGGTAGGTAGGTGGATTATTTCGCCAACAAATGGAATCAAAACTATTTAAAAAGATAAAAATTAAGTCACTTAAAGTATTTTAAACTTTATTAATATGGCAATAAATTAGTTGAGTTTTTAGAAACGCAGATTTTTCCTACAAGAGAACTTTCAGTTTTTATGAACGTTATATTCTTTAAAATGAAAAATTCTGAGCTAATTTCACAATTTTCTCTTGTGCAAGGATTACAATATTATTAAACATTTATCAGTGTTAATTTGTTCTACATTTGAGAGGAATTGCCCTTAGTGATGGTTGTTTCGGTCAAGATATTCTTTCAGATTTGTTCATGAACTTATGATTTCCAGTCATAAACTGATGCATGTAACTATTAAAATAACAGCAGTGCATATTTTAAAAAAAACGAGAATACAGTTATTATTTTAAACACTTTTTAAAGTTGTACAGAAATATATAGCGTGTGCGTAAAATCATGTTGGTATTTGAAATTATTTCATACACATTTTAAATAAAAGACGAAATCAAAGTTTTCCATTCTCCCTCGGCTAAAACTGCATGGAATTGGGAACTCGTATTCTAATTGGCAGATTAAGTTCAGTCATTTCTGATTTCACTTCTAATGTTTTCCTTTACATTGGGAGTTCCCCAAATTTCTGCTAATTTTTGTTGCAGCCGTTTTTTCAATATTTTGTCATTGTTAAAACTCGTATTTTCTTTATCTTTTCTTCTTGTTTTTTTCATCTTACGTATAAAATCACATTTGTGCACAATATTATGAATTGTGGCTCATGGAAAAGTTCTAAATAAATACCTCTTGTGCACGACGAGGTTATTAGTATTTAAAATAACGTTTAAAGACAAAAATGCGTTGCTTTAGAGTAACTGATTAGCAATATTTTCCAATTAAGATATACTGTTGTGAGTTCGGTATGAAATTCTACTGAAGCGATGTTAAAGGACACGACAAAATGGGAAAGCGGACTTAAGGTATACTCGAGAGCGAACTAGGTCATTACTAAGTTTTCTTTCGCAATAATATTGCAATGTCAAAAGCTTTTGAGTAGTGTAAGATTTAAATTCAAAATGTTCACCGAAACTGATACATTTGTTTTTTCACGAATCACTTGGAAAATCTTTTCCACCTTATCTCTCTTCAACATTACCCATGTTTTGAAAATGTAACAATGCAGTGAATTCAAAAGGGGAGGAAAGTTTGGATCCAATGAGAATTTTCTTGGAAAACGTTTGCGAAAGTTAAAAAGGTAACATGGGGCGGATAGGATGGCACTGTAACTCCTTCTTGGCTTTAAAAGTATATAGAATGTCATGCATACATACTGTGTGACCCGTCATTATCAGGGAGTGCCATTTGACCAGAGTTTGCTTGATGCACGGTTATCTCACGAAGTTACAGGAAGTTATAATTTCCCTCTCAGCATTACTTTGGTATTTTTATGTATATCTGCTCGCCTACTGAGATTGATTATCCTTTAAATTCAGGATACAGTTCCCAGTTAGAGGAAACTCGTCACTTCCTTTACCGCAAAGCGCTGCTAGAGATGTGCCGAGGCAACTGCCGGGTTGCGGTGGCGCGAGAGTAGACGAAATCTTTTGGAAATGATAGCAAAAACATAACTGGTAAACTGATTTATGAAACAATGCACTAAACTTAACTTGTGGAAGCATCTCTCTCCCTTCATACAAATTGACAGATAGTAACCAATAACGATAACGATGATCTCGTACCAGCCAAAGGGCCCCAGCATCGAACATTCTTTATCTTATGCTATAGATAAGTTAGCTTGCAAAACAACCCACCCGCAAACCTTTCAAATTTCACATTTTGTACATTTTTCATATTTTCTTTCTCCATTTCTAAAAGAGCTACTAAAATATTTTATAATCTTGACATTCAAAACCTTCTCTTTAACATAAAAAACTATCCTTAAAAATTATTCATTCTCAAAGTTGCAAAGATTTGCATTCAAACGTGTTTATTAAATTATTCCAAATATGATGAACTATTTTAAGTAGTGGTTTTTTTTTTTTTTTTTTTTTTTTTGGTTATAAAGGTAGCAACTAGGTCTACAAACTGAATCTCAGTAGTTAAAATTTATACAGTTCTAATGCACAGAATATTTTTTTCTGAATTTTTAGTTTTAAATACACATTATTAACATTAATAAGAATAT
>CM060830.1:89572500-89727500 GCA_030762175.1 Metallyticus violacea | reverse complement strand
TAATAAAATGCATATATAACCTACAATTAAATTTATATTTACACAAATTATTGAGTTTGCTGGCACATATTAAATAAAATTGCAGATTAAAACAAGTAATATCTTTTTATTTATTTAAATATACAAATTCAAGTAAAAGTCTTGCACACAACAGGCAATACATTTTTATAATCATCATAACTTTTTCCTAAAGAGCGGCTTCAACAAATTCAAATGATGTGTTACATCGGAAAGTTAAGCTACATTACCAATCTCTTTATTGTTTCAGTTTAAGAAAACGCATGTTTTGTAGCTGTAGTGGGTCCTGGAGTTCTAGTGGTAGCCAAACTTGTCTTGTAGACCTAAGATCGTAGGTTCAATTTCTGTCGTAAAAATCCTAAGCATGGCTGCTTTTGGAAGAGAAATAAAGCTGTAGTTCCTTGTCGTAAATTTACGGCATGTAAAAGAACTTCAAGCCTGAAAGAAGAGGTCTTTGAGCAAAATTATTCTGCAGTTTCTCGCCCTGAATTGAATGGAACGCTAATGACGTAGATGTTAATGATCCTCCATAAATAAATTAATGAAATAAAAAATGTGCAGCTACAATAAAACAATATAAGGAAAATTAAACGCCATAGAGATTTTTCGGTTCTCAAGTATACCTTTACTCCTAATGGTGGAATTTCCCTAATTTTCAGAAACTGTTTTTCTTATTTGATTTAAATGATATATGCAGAATTTTATTTTGAAGAAACAAATATTGGTGCCACTAGAGCGAATTTTAAATTTTGTTTTTCATATAACCCCCTATTCATAATGGCAAATTTTCCTGCTTTTCAGGAACATATTTTTATATTATTTAAATAGGGTGTACGGAGTTTCGTTGCGAAAATGCACATATTTGTGCTTCTAGAGTAATTTTTAAATTTTGCGTTTCAGGTAAACTCCGCTCTTCTAATAGCTAGATTACACTAATTTTCAGCAAATATTTTTCTAATTTTCTGACGTATATCGAGTTTCCTTTAAATTTTTTTAAAAACGAAATCACTAGGGCGATTTTTAAATTTTGCTTTCAGGTATACCGGCACTTATATTAATCTTATTTTATTGATTTTCAGAAACTATTTTTCTTATTTGATGTAAATGCTATATGCCGGGTTTTATTGTGAAAAAATAATATTAGTACTGCGAGAGCTATTTTCAAGACTTGGGTTTCAGGTATACCTCCATTCCTATTGGCTCGATTTCTCTGATTATCAGCAACCATTTATCTTATTTTATTTAAATGGTAACGGGAAGTTTCGTTACAAAAAATATTATTGCGCTAGAGCGATTTTTAAATTTTGGGTCTCAAGTTAACCCCCCTTATCCAATAGCCCGATTTCACTGATTTTCGGAAACCGGTTTTCTTATATTATTTCAATGTTATATACCAAGTGCCCTTTAAAAAAATAAAACTTGCTGCCGATAGAGCAATTTTTACATTTCGCTTAACCCCACTTGTTTTTCAGGCATATACCCCTCTTAATAGTCTGATTGCCCTGATTTTCGGAAACTACCTTGATCAGTTTATTTTAAAGAAATATGCCGAGTTTCGTTGAGAAAAAATATAAATTGCGCCCGCTACAGTTATTTTTCAATTTTTGCTTTAGGTTAACCCCCACCTTCAATGATCGTATCTTTCGGGTTAACGAACTCGACGAATCGTTTATTAATTAATGATTATACGCTGAGTTTCGTTGAGAAAAAAACAATAATTTACCGCGAGAGCGTTAACGGACCCACATACACACACATACACGTGCGTGCACACAATCGGTCCTGGTGTTGTAGTGGTAACCATACTTGCCTTCTAAACCCACGATCGCGGGTTCGTTCCCGGCCAGGAGGGATGGATTTTTTCGGGCGTAGAACCCAAAGTATGGCTTCCTTCGGAAGGGAAGTAAAGCCGTGGGTCCCGTGTCGTACATTTACGGCACGATAAAGAACCTCAAGCCTGAAAGAAGAGGCCTCTGAGCAAAATTTGTCGGCCGTTTCACGCACTGAATTGAATGGGACGTTGAGGTACAATTGCAATAGATTCGTTTCTTCGGAACTCGCTAAAAACCCAAGGTTAGGATAGTCGGTCCGAAGGGCTATGAACCCGGATTATTCCGAATACGAGATGCAGACATTACCGCCTGAGTCATTCCGTTTGGTAGTTTTTATTGTTGATTTTCTTTCTGCAAAATCAAATACGACTAGATTCACAAGTGAAACACTTCGCCCCATTGCCGCCCTCGTTCCTTTTCTACTAACTTCATCATTTCTTCATATCAATTTTCTCTATTCCAGTTGTTCACATTTGAGTTCTTGGCGTGCTTTAAATGAATATAATTATAATTTTATATAAAATTAATAAGCAATGCAAGTCATGAAAATAGTAATGGATGTAACATTTACTATTAATACTCTAGTTTGAGTGCCAAACATTTCCGTTATTCCTTCGGCACGCCAGGAAGTATTAAACACAAAACATACGAAATAACAGTAACGTTACAGTAAAACCTGTTTCTTCTTAAGAACTGTTCTGTTTTCTTAAATGGCAGGCGAATGAAAGAATATTTAGAATACCTAGCAGCACTAAAAACAAGTTTTACCTTCTACGAACATCAAATTATGTAATTGTAGTTTCGTTCGCATGGTGAATGCTTCCAGAGAACGGAGAACAGTCCGTTTCTCCTGTGAACACTCTGGAAGTGAAAACGTTCGTGAAATTTATACTGTTACAGTTGCTCCGTATAACAATTGACTCCAGCCTGCCGTGTTCCATATGCATACGAGAAACCATTTACAACCTTTGGAGCCTTTCCTTAACCTGCCGCGCGTTAAAGCGAAGCACCTTGTTCAAATTGATTACAACTCATTTACACGAAGCATTCTGCGAGCAACGCCGCTGGTTTTCTGGTAGCAGCGGCGGCTAAGCGCTACGCAAATTCAACGTTCTGAAATATCCGTAACTTTAGTACAAGAGCACTGGTGCTCTATTAGTCTCCAGACATAGGCAGAAATTTATGAACCAGCTTGTTATTTAGTGAAAACTCATTCATAACTTCAGAAATATTTCAGCTATTCCTCATGTTCCAGTAAATTCTAACAAAGTGAGGGCTATTTCTGGTTTGTTTTCAGGAAACACGTTGATGATAGTGACAGCATCATTGGGTAAGAACTTTAGTTTTCATAATTGAGAAAGAATTAAACAAATTTGAAAAGAAAACCTTTGTAAAGTAATAAATTCAATTTTATTTTGGAATAAAATAACTAGTTATTTAGCAAAAAATATTTAGAGAAAATTATATAATTAACAATATTTATTTGAAAAAATATATACGATAACAATTTTTTCTTGTAGTAAAATTGGAATGATCGTGCGAAATAATTTATATAACTAGGAATTTAATCATTCACATTTAACATTATTAGTTCATTAAAAAGTTCTCTCGAAAAATGAACATATGCCCCAAATCATTAAAAACAAGGATCAGTTTATTTTAAAGCTATACTCTCAATAATTTTAATCACGGTTGATATCTGACAATTATATTTAAAAGTAATTTAGTATTCATCTTTTTGTTTTGCGAAACTTTGTCAGCTATTTTTATTGGAAATAGCTTTTCCTAATATGGTACAGCCTCAATCAATTCTTCACCAAAGCTTATTGGAAGTGCAAGAAAACATTCCAGTAACGAAGAGAAACACGTGCGGCATCCTTGAAGCTAACCGTAATCCTTTTCAGCTCTTACTGTGCGTTTATTACGATTTGCATTTACAAAACTATCTATATGTTAAGTATCACCGAATTACATGCATTATTTCGGAAGTTATAAGGGAAAATCTGGAGCCCAGAGCCAGTGAAATATACGTCATTAAGTACTTGATTCACAATAAAATACAATGGTCTTAAAACATGAAGTGTTTAAAAAAGTAATTCAAGTATTCAAAACTTTATTTACAATTTTATATTATATTAAAGATTTAAAACTCTCATGATACCAGACCAGTATTTTTGTCGAGGTCTAAACTTTTCGGCAATTTTCACTCCATGATCGTTCATAATAGCGTGAATCCATGATATCTTTAAAACAGTGGAATGGTATTATTTTTACTAACTCATTAACGGCCTCTATTCTTATTTTCAAGAGAACAAATAAAAGGAACATTCTTTGCAGTACCAGCACACAGGATTATGTCGGTCCTGGTGGTCTAGTGGTAGCCAACTTGCCTCATAGACCCAAGTTAGCGGGTTCAATTCTGGCCACAATCGATGGATTTTTTCGGGAGTAAAAATCCTAAGTATGACTTCCTTCGAAAAGGAAATAAAGCCTTGGGTCCATCTCGTGAATTTTCGGCATGTAAAAGAACATCAAACCTGAAAGAAGAGGCCTCTGAGCAAAATTTATATGCCTGAATTGAATGGGACTCGGATATCTGAGATATTAAAGAGCGTCTGTAAACAAAACAAATTAACAACACAGGGTTATAGTTGTGTATGTCAGAACACGTTTTACTTTGAAAAATGAAGAAATGTTATAAAATAATTAACAGCAGAGAAATTAACTGACCATACATAGTTCTAGAACTCAAATAATAATTACATTTTCCCTAACAAATATGGATTTTTAGAGAAGCGTGCAAGAAATGACAGTAAAACACTGCCCCTGAATAAGTACACTGGATAGTTATGATCTAGAAATTTAAAGTTAAGAAAGAGTGTAACATAACCTGAGAAAGTTTCTCCTTTTGACAAGTAAGAAATTCTTCAATATTTTCCACGAAAAATATCTCTATACATAGCAGAAAATAGAATTTGAAATAATTTCTTAATTAAATGTACCTAAAGGCGAAATTCAAATGCGCTTTCATAGTTTAAGGAGATATTATGCCAGGAAGGAAATCGTTAGGGAGTGGTATTTATGGTTTGGAGCAGATGAATTTTTGGGAAATGTAAATTTGATAGTTGTTCCAGCTAATAACACAGATAAGTCAAGTGCCGAAGATGATTTCAATGATATTATAATCTGGTGCAAGGGCACGACATTCAGGTATATTAGAAATAACAATGCAGCATACGAAGCAATGGTATGTTCAACCAGACTTCTCAACATTCAGTTAAACAGGATGTTTCCGAGCTGATGATACAAATAAAATTTCAGGGGGGATGAAGGGCAAATGTATCAATTTGAGATCAGGAACTTTGGTCCGGAAACGGCAGAGTCGATAGTTATAAACCAACGTTGGTTTATGGGACACCATGTAACAGTGGATACAAGAACCTATGAATCATTGTTTGTACGAGGTAATACATTGATGTCTTTACATGTACTTGCTAGTTCGACCAACACATACACGTGCATCATGAGGGACGATAACAGGAAACTCCACTACTGCAATGCAGATAGCGTGACGTGTATCAGTCCGGATGTGAACGTTTGTGTTTGCCACTGGAAGTGTGCAGTCGATAAGCTTCTAAGTTGAGTATACGGTTGCGGAATATCGTGTACGGACAAGCCAATGGGAACAGTATGGATGCTGACAGATTGTATGGTGCCAAGTACTCTTGTAGAAGACGTTCGACCAACATCTTGTTACCACGACTGTTCCAGCGGAAAGTAAACAGGGTAAGCGGTACCACAATACAACGTTCGAGGAGGGAAACGACGCAGTGTACGAACTACCGCCATGGAAGAAGTTCTTGCTCAGAGCCTTCAATCAGCACTTAATCAGTTGCAAGTGAAGTGGGTGTCATGCACAGAACTGTGTGGAAAGTAATACGGGAACAGCAGCTCACCCTGTTATCCACAGAAAGTGCATGCTTTGTCTCCTGTTGACAGGAGGTTCTGTTTAAATCTTGTACAAGACACCAGTCCAGACTGACGATCTTTTGGAGCGCTTCTTGCTGACTGTGGCATTGTTCGAAATACCGGCGCTGTTCCAATCGGTACAACGGAACTTTGTGAGACGATGTCATGTCTCCATCGACCGAGGGACGCTACCTTGAACATCTGTTGTGAATGCGCTCTATGAACGTTTTACACACATAAAGGTATTATATCCACACCCTACGATTTCATTTATAAAGTTCGAATCGGCCATTTCTGGCTAGGGTTCCTGGTCTCAGATTGATATTCACCCTTTTCCATCATTCCTGGAAACTTGTATCATCAGCTCGGAAACACGTGTATAAATATTATCACAGTAAATTATGTGCTTTCAATGCATAATGAAAGAGACTTCCAGTCAACTCTTAGAGCTGAAGGATTTCTGGCCACATTCATAATATCGTCAGCTTCCACAATAGGACAATATTGGTCACTCTCTGAGGTTCTGACTCAAGAGTCAATGCCTTAAAAGCGCGTCAGGCAAATAAAGCGAAGTGACAAAGATGATTTTGTGTGTTTCAGAAAATTATTTTGATTACACTAATTTAATCATCAATTAATAAGCTTTAGGTTCTAGGATTTATGTACTGTTTCTTCATTGTGTTATCATTTATATTTGCACATACGAAATGCGCAGATTGGACCTGATACTGCTCAATGCTAACTGTTTTCAGTGTTCACTGATCAACTGAGCTGTATAATACATTTTGATAATTTGTAATAAGTAAGTTAGTTTCTGTTAGCAAAGCTAAAAGGTACAGAATTTCGTGCTGTACACACATTTAAAGAAAATTTCATTAACAGACTAGCAAGGGAATAAAGAAAACAAACAAGGAACAATTTAATTTTAAAATGGAATTACAGCTGTGTTGTAATTGTGACAAGGTAATTACGGTATTTTGAGTAGATAGGTAATGTAAGCGGATTTAATAAAAAATAAGAAATTTTTATTCCACAGCTGCAAGTAATAAAGAGTTACATTCATAACAGGGGAGGATGTGATACACAACATTTCTTCATACCAGGGTAGGTCCATAAGTTTGTGACGTCGCCGATAAGATTATTGCCTTAACAAAACCCTTATCTAGTGTTATACCTCACCTGTTAAGTAAATAATTGCAACTGTAACTTCCGCTCCGCTGTGTTCAGGTTTATATACAGTTGCATAAGGAAGGCTATGTAAGAGATTGTGACATGTTCACAATGGAGTTTCGAGCTGATTTTAAGTTATTCACAAAAGAATAACTTACTCCAAATAAAATTAAACAGCAATTGGACGGTGTATATGGGAAAGCATCCCCCTCAAATTCTACTGTAAAAGAATGGACCAAACTTTTTCGAATGGGTCGAGAAAGCATTAAATTCGAAGAGGATGCACATCGCCCTTGGAGGTGCTCACTGCTGAAAACATCGCTCTTGTACAAGGAGAAATTATGGAAGACCGGCGGCTCAAAGTTACAGAAATAGCAGCAAGGTGAGCCTTTCTAAAACAACAAGTCCTTCGAATTATTCATGAGCATTTAAACACGAATAAGGTTAGTGCAAGATGGGTGCCTAGACTTCTTTCCTCAGTTCAACAGCAGCAACGAGTAATCTGTTGTCAGGCATTTTTTGAACTCTGCCGTGGCTACGAGAGAGAAGTTCTGCAAACCATTGTTACAGGAGATGAAACTATGGTCCTCTATTACTGTCCAAAAGAGAATCAATGTAGTGGCGTAAACCTGGCAAAACACTGTTTCTAAAGGCCAACCTCAGTCAACCAAGAACATCATGGCCACACTCTTTTGGGACTGTGAAAGAATAATCTTTATTGACTTCAAGGAGAGGAACACCACAGTAAATGGGGAGTACTATGCTGGCCTACTGCACAAACTACGTGCTTACATCAAAGAGAAAAGGCGAGGAAAACTGAGTGTGTGTGCGCCTTCATCACGACAACACGTCTGTATACACAGCTCTTGTTGCAAAGAAAGCGTGAAGAGATGTGGTTTCAAGGAGATCGACCATCTACCATACAGCCTAGATCTAACTCCCAGTGACTATTTCCTCTTCCCCAAAACCCAAGTGAAATTCAGGTATGACGAAGAAGTGATGGATGCTGTTTATGCCCCCTTTGAAGGCAAGACTTCTGACTATTTTGCGGGGGGGGGGGGTTGAAATGTTAATTCAAAGATGTGAGAAGTGTATTGCATCAAAGGGTAACTATATTGAAAGGTAAAATATAGTTATTGTCTTTATTCAGTTTCCATAATTTTACAAGAATGCCCTCTTGTAATTAGCATAATAACATTTTTATCTATTAGGTTGTCTCTAGCTAGTTCTGTTTAGAAAGCATAATGAGATTTGTTGATGCTCGACATGATAACAAAAACAACATAACAGGCAAACAAAGAAGGTATCAAAGGGAAACCTAATCATTGTCCACGAAATGTAAAACGATTCTTCGTGTTAGTTTTTTGGGCTTTATCACTTAAATAAAACAGCAATTGTTGCAACAGAAATGTAGAGATGCATTTAAAGGTTGCAATACAGGCGCACTATAAATTATTCATTAGTTTTTAAAACGCTATATTTTCCAAAGTATTACACATGTATGGTTGATATATGAAAAGAACCGCGACATCCCAAGTTTACATTGTGTGCACCAGTTGGCAGCACGAGTTCAATGCCTTCACAAAATAGCGACAAAGGAAGAAAAGAGTTTTAATGTGTTGGGATATGCGAGATGTTCGTCTGTTATAACTGTGCAATGCGAATTCGGAAGAGAGTACGGAGAAGAACCACCATGTAAAAAATCATTTCAATGTGGTATCGGGTATTCAAGGACATGATTGTCTGTGTAAACGGAAAAGCACCGGTCGACCAAAAGTGTCAGATGAAACAGTAGAGAGATTGAGGGAAAGTTTCGAGCAAACCGCAAACTTGGACTACCGGAACGAACTGTATGACGACAGTTACGTATCAAACCGTACCATCTGCAGCTCCTGTAAATTTAAAGCCGGCGCCTGGAATGATGCGTTCACAATGCAAGAAGCATTGGAGAAGGATAAATACTTCGCCACCAAGTTGATATTCAACGATGAAGCAACGTTCCATTTATCCGGGAAGGTTAATCGCCACAATGTCAGATTGCAGGGCACTGAAAATCCTCGTGCAACTGTAGCACTTGAAAGAGATTCACCAAAGGTGAATGTTTTCTGTGCAATGTCACAGACAAAGCTGTGTGGGCCGTTTTTCTTCTGTGAGAAGACTGTGGCTGGTACACTTACCTGATATGTTGCAGTTGTGGTTGTTTACACAACTTGCTGTTGATTCCTTGGATTTTGCCTTCCAATAAGATGGGGCACCCTCTCATTGGGACATCAATATGCATTGCTAGCTATACATTGAACTTCTGCATCGCTGGATTGGGCGTGTTGGTGACGATGGCGTTCCCTATCGTCCAGATCACCTGATCTAACACTTTGTGACTTGTGTTTACGTACCCCTATTGCCGAGAACACTAATAGAACTAAGGGAACGCATGATGCTGCAGTGATGATCATTGACAAGATGATGCCATAAATTGTGTGGAACGTGCTCAACTACCGCCTGCACGTGTGTCATGTGACACATAGAGCATTTGTAGAGTGTGAAGACAACCTTGTGAGTTTACGGTTTTTTTTCATATATGAGTCATACTTGTACGTGAATACTTTGGAAAATATAACATTTTAAAAACTAATGAATCATTTATAGTAGCACAGTAAATATTTTACCCGCCCTTTCTTGTAGGTTATCATTTTAAGGTGATGTTCTTGCTTGAGGATAGACATTTTTATCTCATTTACTTTGTAATAAAAGTATATAAAGAATAGAGGTGCTTTAGAACAGTTTCGTTATATGAAACAAATAAGTTGATACTCTCATGATAAATGGTTAAGTATTACGTGCAATCATAGACTTGCTTCTTCTTAAGAGTTTGGGATCCTTTTGTTGAAGTAAATAAACCAAACGTTAAGAGTACGTTTAAAATACAGTGTTTCCCTATTGCCTGGTAACACATTTCTTAATTTACTACCTAAAAACTACAAATGATACAGCTTTTCTAATTAGATATCATATTAAAGAGGAAATTAAAATATTTTGTTTCAGTTTTACCGCCAATTCTCGTTGTTCCCGCAATTTGCCGCAGCTGGCGTTTTGTAAAGGTGGTGACTTCTGGCGAAGAGCCGCGTTCTGTGTGTTGGAATACTACAAATGTAAGAGTACAATGTGCAACGGAAGTTCAGCACTAAGTAGGAGGTATATTTACATCCGACATGACAAATTTGTGTGTACCGGTTGCTTGTGTACTAAGAAAAGAAGTGAACGTCTACATGAGTGAAGAGACCGTTAACGTGTGAGAGAGGCGTTCATAAGAAGAGCATCCCGCGAGCTGCAAGTACCCCGTACGACAGTTTGACGTAAGAGACCGTGTGTGAAGCTTGAAACGAAATGACAAACAACACGTTATGAATTTTCTATCCGAGTACAACAATGACGACATAATCTTTAGTGACGAAGCGACATTCATACAAATGACAAAGTCAACAGACAACTGTGTAGTGTGAGGTACCCATAAGCCTCATGAATTGGTCGAATATGAGCGTGATTCACCTGAAGTGAACGTTTTCTACGCAATGTCATTGAGGAAACTTTACGGATCATTCTTTTTCACCATAAACACTGTAACTGGACACACGTACCGGGATATGATTGAGACGAGAAGAAGAACAAGAAGAAGATTCTGGCAATTTCCTGTTCCAGCAGGAGGGGACCTCACCCCATCACCATAACGACGTTAGTGATTTTCTGAACAACGAGCTACCTCAACGCTGGATCGGACAGGCAGGGAATAATGAAAACAGTTTCAAAAACTGGGCTCCCAGATCCCGGGATCTAACTCCCTGTTACTTCTTCCTATGGGAATATATCAAAGATTGTGAGTATGTGACACCTTTAACACAAAATCTAGAAGAACTCAAGCGTGGCATTGAAGAAGTTGTCACCACTGTATCTGAGGATATGCTCCAAAGATTATGACAAGAGTTTGATCACCTTGTAGACATATACCGAGTTACACGTGGTTCTCATATCGAGTCATTGTGAAATTAAACATTGAAAACAAAAACCATTCGAGTGCCTTTTAATATGATATACACTTGAAAGCTGTATCGTTTGTAGTTTTTGTGTAGTAAATTAAGAAACGTGTTATCGGATTTTAGGAACGTGCTGTATTATACTTATCTTACACATGTAAAAACCTAACTTGATGAAATTAAACGGATATTATCCCAGGACTTTGGTCTTTCTTATCACCAGTATCAGATGTGTAGAATGGATTGATTTATTTATTTATGGACGCTCTTTAACATCTCAGGTCATCAGCGTCCCATTCAATTCATGGCGTGAAACGGCCGACTAATTTTGCTCAGAGGCCTCTCTTTCAGGCCTGAGGTTCTTTTTCGTGCCGTAAATGTACGACACGGGACCCACGGCTTTACTTCCCTTCCGAAGGAAGCCATACTTAGGATTTTTACGCCCCGAAAAAAATCCATCGGTCCTGGCCGGGGTGTAGAATGGGATTTAATATGAATTACATAAAATAATGTGACATTATGACATTAATATTATTATGTAGTAGCTTCCAATGTAGATTTTGATTCAATTCATCATTTTTCTAAAGACGAAAATCATTAGAAAATTCGTAAGTGAATAACATACATGAAGAGTCAGGCAGAATCATTTCTGTCCCCTGTTTGCTCAGTCATTAACCCTGAAGTAGCCATGACAACCACGCAATAACATCGTTACCAAAGTTTGGACTGCGCACTAACAATAGGTCAGCTGGACAGGCAGATTCCCATTTAGGGAAAGGGCGATTTGAACAGCTCTTCGTTAAAGTACGATGGAGTAATACTTCCTTACGACATATCATCTTCTGGAGCAAACGATCATACCAGTTTGTTTTAGAGGCACTGGGAGTTCTTTTCTTTTATTTCTTTTTAGCGAATTCTGAAGGAATGTAAGCTATCGTGGTTGTACCCAAGGCAACATTTTGAATAGTTTCTTCAAAGCTCTATCGATCCCAAAAGACAAAGAAATTGTTATATTAATGTGTGTGTGTGTGTTTTAACGCTCTAGCTGTCGAAAATTATGATTTTATCTCAGCAAAACTCGGCATATAACCATCAATAAACAAACGAATTGTTGAGTTCATTAACTAGCAAAATTGGGTTTGGGGTTAACCTAAATAGAAACTATTTTAAAAATTGAAAAAAAAATACTCTAGCAACCGCAATTTTTGTGTTTTCTCAACTAAACTCAGTAGATTTCTTTAAAATAAGCTGAGAAAAATAGTTTTCAAAAATAATTACAATCATGCTGTTAGGAACGAGGGTGAAAAAAGAGTGGGGATTATAGCGAAATTTTAAAATTGTTATAATGCGCGCAATTTCAAATTGTGAAGGATTCAATCCCGGCAAGTATCAATTGACTTTTTAGGCGTAAAAATCCTAAGTATGGCTTCCCTCGGTAGGGAAGTAAAGCCGTGGATTGTTGTATATTTACGGCACGTAAAAAAACCTCAAGCCTGAAAGAAGAGACTTCTGAGACAAATTTGTCGGCCGTTTCATGCCCTGAATTGAATGGGAGGCTGATATCATGAGATGTTGAAGATCGTCCATAAATAAACCAAATCACAAATCAAGATTGAAAAATCGGCCTAGCAGCATTAATATTGGGTTTTCGCAACGAAACGTTGTGTATAACATTTAAATAAAATAAGACAATTTGTACTTAAAATCGGAGAAATTAGAAAATTAGGAGGTTTTACCTGAATCCCAAAATTTAAAAATTACTCTAGTGGTATCAATATTTACCTTTTCACAATAAAACTCCCAGATACCACTTAAATAAAATAAGAAAATACTTCATGAAAACCAGGAAAATCGGGCCATTAGGATTAGGATTAAGGGTTATATTTGTATGTAAGAGCGCTTTGTAATAAACTTCAGAAAACGTTTGCGCTACGTATTTTTATTACAATAATATTTAAATTAAATTTTAAAGTAAATGAAATTCGAGTAATTTTCGATTAAATATTATTTATTGTGTATATTTGCGTAGTACATTGTAATTGTTTTTAAATAGTAACATGCTTTTGTTTTATTGAATAAATGCACATCTCCTTAAATACATAATGTAATTCGAAACTTTCTGTTATTTCTCTCTATTTTAGCGAATGTAAAGATATCAAGGGCTCAGTTCTGAAACATGTTTGCATTTAAAAATATTTAAAAATACTCATATAGTATAGCTTAGTCTATCAGTGGTCATATATTTCTTTTAATGAATAGTATACCATTAATATTAGTGATTTAATTTAATTTAATAATAATAATAATTATTATTATCATCATTATTATTATTATTATTTATATTTATATTAATATTATTTTGACCTAATTTGAATTTTATATTCTCTTTTAAACTTATTAGATAAAGAATTCACTTAGTATATATACAGCCAATGGGTTGAGGCTAGCACATTAGGGGCCGAGCATATCGGTCCTCCACGATCTATCCATTTATTTGAGAATCGATAACCTAGGATCGGTTGAGTAATATGATAAAAACTGAGGAGGTGCATTATTTTTGCATCAACTACGTACGGGTATTCAGTTTAGTAGGCCTTCTTCCAAAAAAAAAAAAAAACAAACAAACAAACAAAACAAAATAAAAACAACAAAAAAACTTTAAATTAAAAGTCACACCATGATGCTTCTCTTTCCGGATAAAATAGAACAACTGATTAATATATTGTCAATGATTACAATACATACATTAAACAGTTGTTACAGACATGTTTCCAAAAACTGTGTGGGGAATTTGTCGGTCTATAATTAAAATTTGTGAGACATCTGAACTTCATTCTATGGCAAATGTGGAGGATGAAAGATGGCTTCGACCAAAAACTGCAACAGGACACCAAATTTTAAAGAACAAAAATATGTGGATGTTTATTAATAAATTAATTAAACCAAACGTTAAGCAGTATTGGCGTTAAGTTTATGTGGAACCTTTTTGCTTGTTAGTAAATCCTCTATCATATCTGCATATTAATTAACACTCAGTATATGGCACTTTTGACCATGCTTGAAAGTAGGTACCGAATACTATTCTAAAGTACATGTGTGGTTACCTTAACGTAACCTGATAAAAGAGTCATCAAAAAGTCACCCCACAATCACTGTGTGACCTAGATTTTACTAGGAAAGCGAATTGGGTGAAGGCACTAACCGCGCGCCGAGCATATTGCTAAGGCAAGTACAATTCCAAAGTCCAAATCTTAGCAACGGTGAGCAGATTACCTGCTAAAATCGATTTCAAAGAAAGAAAGGAATGTCAGAAATGTACGAGTACCAACTTTCTACAGTGCGGCGAACATCACTCGAGTGCGGGGGAACTTGTCGATGACCCGTCATTAAGAATTGCATTTTAACACACTGTATATAGAATAGCTACACATCTTGCGATTGTGAATCTGTAATAAAAGAATAAATTGTTTTCGGTTAACTTTGCTTTACCGAAGTTCCGTCATTCGCTTGTTAGTCCCTTTATATCTTCAAACTTTTGCTACGGAGGTCAGATAGGAAAGCGAGATGGCGGTAGAAAAAGTCATAAAATATAAGAAACGAGGGAAAAAGAAAGGTCATTGTGCGGAAAATATTTGGCAAGAGAGAGGACCTGAAAAAGGGATGCTATTAAGAAAGTTTCGCTTGTTAACTCCAATACTTTTTTTTTTCTGTATTGAAATATTTTGGAAACAGAAGAGACTGGAGAAAAAGATAACATAAACAGTTGACGTAAAGATGTTCAGTGGAAGACAAAATAAACATTAAAGGGAGAGAAAGCGCTACTGCTGTACAATAACAGTATAAACAAACACGTGATCTGTAAAAGTGCTGTAAAAAAAAAACAATGTCTCTCATGGATAGATTTTACATTTCTATTTCTTGCTTTAAAAGTCTAAGCATAATTTATCCCGGCCATTATTTATCTCAACAGAAATTAGAAAGTTTAACGTATTTTGTGTTTATCCTATTAACATTTTCATTTACTCATGGAAAGCTTCCTGTAACAATATTAAGAGGCTGCTTAAACATTAATAATGAATTCTTGTCCTTAAGAAATACTTTTACGTAGATGAATTTTAAAATAATATAGATTCTTTGAACCCTCATAAGATTTTGTCCTTTTTTTTTTTTTTTTTTTTTTTTTGGAGAATATCAAACTTTTCCTTTATACACTCAATAATATTAATTTTGCAAAACACTATTCTATTGCATATAGAGAATTTGTGAAACTGAAAAGACAGCATATTTTCATTATAATCTTATATATGTCCGAAAAGTCACGATGGGTTTCAAATTGGTATAACTGAAGCATTAAACGTTTCCAAAACATTCTAAATAAGACATAAGCACATAAAAATTTAAACAGGCTTAGTGAATTCAACGTGGCTTCCGTTTGTTGTCCTACATACATCTGATTGATACCCCACATCTTATCACGTACGACCAAAATGCTAAATATATGAGGTCCAGACCCCTGATGGTCATGGCCTTCATTATATCCAGTGCTGGGCAAATGTCGTATTGTCACGACTAAGGTTGTAACCTAGGGGATAGCTACTTAGGAGGGTGATGGTAGAGACAAAAGCCAACGTGCCATGGCAACTCAATTTATTGTAAAGGAGACAAGTCCCCAATCTGAATGTGATTGCAAGTGATAGCCCTGACGGGCCCTTACCTTTTAGGTATCTGTCGCCGTAATGCTGAGGGTGTTGTCAGCAGGTCGCTCTCCAAAGACCAGCATTGTGACATAAACTATACCAAATATTGTGTGTCACTGCCTTAGATTTGAACTATATCAACCACTGAGAAAGTAGGTGTAGGTGTTTGGACCTTTGCAACACCGCGAGACAGATTCAAGCTCAGCATGTTTCGCTTGTTACCAGGCAGAGGTTACTGTCACTACAAAATGCGGTGTAAGCAGCCTCTGATGTCATTGAACGCTACACTGAATTTCCCTAAGGTGATCACGTTAAATCAAGGTATGAAATATAAAACCAAAAGAATTTAGCTTCCAAAAATGTTAATTTGCTACACCCTTCAGCAGGACATGCGACAATATCCAGAACAATGCAACGGTAATGTGTAGAAGCACAAACTTGTTGAAACATCATACTGTGGTATTGCATCCAATTCTAACATATAAAGACAGTTATGTGATATGATAGATTCATGAGCCTTACACTCTCATCATGCATGAGGAGGATACATGACGTGTTTCCTTTTGGTTTGTCACATTTAATGTAGACATTAGCCGTTATGGTCCTAGCCATGAAGCGTAACCACATTATAAACACAATCATCCTTAACAATTATTCAAGAGACATGGCCTTATGGAGGAATATCTTAGTTAACGTTAATAATTTCGTGTACATGAACGAGCAATGGACGAAGAATGTTGTCGCGATGAAGCACAAGGTGGGAATGAAGGCCACGGAGACTCTTCGAATACGCAGCAGAATTCCAGGTCTGCCGGTAGGTTTACTATAAACCGTTTACAGGGCCCTGGTCGGATTGTGGTGACATATGACGCGGAAATTCGGGAGTGACAGCAAACGGAGAATCTGCATCAGGTGAGAACGAGTTTTTTTGAAAAGTTTTTGGAGGTAGGGAGAGGTACCGCGAACTGCGGAATTAAAAGAGAATTTGGAGCTCATAGTGAGACAATAGAATGTCAAATTAGAGCAGTGAAATATTGACTGCGAATTATTCCGGAAGATCAATCTTTAATTAAAGAAAACTGCTCCAAGGAGCAGCTTAGATTGGAAGATATGGGTCTTCAAAGTGAGAAAGGGGTTAGAAACCATTGGGTTAAGCAACATTTGGATAGCAGGCTAAGGTAACAGGAGAACTGTATGGAGGAAGGTCAGGAACGGTCTGAAGGATATGAATAGACAGTTTACAATCGCGCAATGTGGGGAGAAGATCTCGTTAGAAGTGCAAACGGGGTTAAAATCTGGGTGGGGGATGGAGCTGTACATCAAAACAGGAACTCTCGTGGTTCAAGCTTGGAGCATAGTGGCAATCAGAATCTCAGGTGAAAATGAACTGAGAATTATAGTCGTATATCCTGGTGAACTGTAGCAGCACTGAGGTGTGGAGAGAAAAGTTTCTGGCGTCTTCCTTTACTACTCTAACAGAGGGCAAGGGGCATGCTGGGCAGGCAAGGATGAGGAGCAGGTAGGCAAATTCATGTCGAAGGTGAGACAGCTCAGGTCTGAGAACCGGAGTGAGGGACGGGAAAACTAAACAGAATAAAAAAGTAGATAAAGATGATATTGTGTTCACTTATTCTCCTGAAAAGAGGGAAAAGGTTCTATGTTCTGGATGTCTATATAAAGCTAATATGGAGATTGGAGTTATTATTAAATATTGGAGATATTATTTATTTATTATTCTATGTTTCTGTTTTGTGTGTTTATATTAAGCTAACATATACATTTTTATTAATGTTATAATTAATAATAATAATAATAATAATAATAATAATAATAATAATAATAATAATAATAATTAGATTTTACTTATTTTCCTAAAAGTATTTTTCTTATTTTATTTTAATGAGATATACCAAGTTTCCTTAACATTTTTAAAAAAATTTAAAAGTTTTAAATTTAGCTCTAACAACCCGTTGTTTTTCGAAAATATCACTACTCGTAATGGCCTGATTGTCCTGATTTTCGGGAAATACTTTTATCAATTTATTTTAAAGAAATACACAGTTTCATCGAGAAACGCAAAAATTGCTGCCGTTAGAGCGATTTTTCAATTTTTTTTTAAAAAAAATCGCTGTAGATTAATCTCCATCCCCAATGATCCAATTGGGCTGGTTAACGAACACAATGAATCATTTGTTAATTGATGGTTTTAGGCCGAGATTTGTTGATGAAGAACAAAAATTGCGACCGCTTGAGTGTTAACTTGTGTGTGTGTGTGTGTGTGTGTGTGCGCGCGCGTGTAGTTTTTTTCATTGTTCATTTTCAGAGCCTACTAGTTGATGAACTAGGGTTGATGAACATTTGAAGAAATTTTTCAAAAATCGCTTCTTGGATACAATCCTTCGGATTTCCCTAAAAGAAACTTAATTAAAGTGTAAAGTGAATTTTACTACATGCTTGTATGAATGTACTAAGCAGGTTGACTCAGGCGGTAACATTCGGGAGGTCTCAGGTTCAAAACCTACCGACCAACTAACCCGCCTTAAGTTTTCCATGGAATTTGCAGTTTATTTTCAGAAAGGACAAATGCAGGGTTAGTATTTCCCTGCAATGGACTAACCTTCCATTTGATTTTTATCAGCGAACTTCTTAACTTGACCTCCTATGAATTGTTTCATATCCCGATAATAAACGCTGTCGTTTTAATGCCATAATAAAGGCATTGCTGTAAATGTTAGAGCATTAAATAGCTTCGCAAATCCCTTTCCAACTTGCAAGTTATTGAAGCACTTAACCTCACAATGTCTGCAAACAGAGGTAGGCATAAAAGGCGTTGCGATATTCCAGCTAAGTTGTTGGCAGATAAGCAAAGCGTATGGCTTGGGTAAGTTCCTGCACTCCTTTAAACTGTTTTGTCGCAATGGCAGATTTCGCCGAGGGAACAACCAGGTTCTGTTTAATAAAAGATAACAATTCGATAGTTACAGGTAACAGGTAATAGATTGACAAGTTTCTGTTTCATAAATCATGATAAATTTAAAATGTTTCATGACAAATTGGCAATATGTCACGACTTTCATAAAAAAGTTCAGTGTTACCGATTAAAAATGGCATTTGGTCAGAAGTATTTTGACATATTTGATTTATGAAACATAATATTGCCACATACAATAGTGATAAACTTATTTATTTGTAAAATTATGACAAGTAATATCACAAGAGGGTCTGAGATTACGGATAAATTCACGAACGTAGTGAGTGACCCTCAAGTGATATTTATTAGGGACTATATCACAAATAAAATAAGAATTTAAATATAATTCTTCTAAACTTGGATTATAAAATTGTAACAAATGTATATTTGTGCTTAACCTTTTCAAACAATCTTGCGACAGATGAATGTCGATTTTCAGTAATGCCAAAAGAGAGGAGCAAAATACGGGTTTAGGACTATTTCATGAAAACAATAAGAATAAAAGTGATACATATTTGAAATTCGCGCACAGAATATAAACACTTGTTATACTTATGAATTCAATTCAGAAACTTGAGACTGAAATGGGCAAAAGTCGACTACTACAATCGCTACTGTTCGATTTCACTCTCTCATCAACCGATCTATTGTATTGACATGCAGTTTATGCAAACTTTTAGAAAAAATAATAAATGGTCTACTGACACAGACTCTAGAAAAAATCAAATTTTCACAGATATTCAAAATGCGTTTCGTAGTTTCATTCGCAAACTGTCACTCTTTGAGTACTAGAAATAAGCATTAGAAATGCCTTCAACGAATGTCACTAGCTCTTGATAGTAAATATAGATATAGAAAAGACTTGCAATACTGTACGAGGGTAGGTCCATAAGTTTCCGGCCTCGGTAAAGATTATCGCCTTCATAAAACCCTTACCTATTGTCATACCTTCTGTTAAGTAAATAATTGCACCTGTAACTTCCGCTCCGCTGTGTTCAGTTGTTCCGATAAAGTTGCATAAAGAAGGCTACGTGTAGAAGATTGTGGCATGTTCAAAATGGAGTTTCGGGCTGTTATTAAATTCTTCACAAAAGAAGAACTTACTCCAAATTAAACTAAACAGCCATTGGGAGGTGTATATGGCGAAGCATCTCCCTCATATTCTATCATAAAGGAATGGGCCAAACTTTTTCGAATGGCTCGAGAAAGCATTGAACACTAAGAGCGTGCAGGTCGGCCCTTGGAGGTGCTCACTCTGAAAATATCGGTGTTGTGGAAGGAGAAATTATGGAAGACCGGCGGCTCCAGTTTACAGAAATAGCAGCAAGGTTGGACCTTTATAAAACAGCAATCCTTCGAATTATTCATGAACATTTAAACATGAATAAGGTTAGTGCAAGATGGGTGTCCAGACTTCTTTCCTCAGTCCAAAAGCACCAATGAGTCATCTGTTGTCAGGCTTTTTTGGAGCTCTGGCGTGAGTTCTGCAAAACATTGTTACAGCAGATGAAACTATAGTCCTCAACTATGATCCAAGGTCACTCAATCAACCTGAAGATTATGACCACAATCTTTTGGGACTGTGAAGGAATACTCTTCATTGACTTCAAGGAGAGGAACATTACAGTAAATGGGGCGTGTACTAAGCTGGTCTACTGCACAGACTACGTGCTTCCATCAAAGAGAAAAGGCGAGGAAAGCTGAGTGGTGATGTTCACCTTCTTTACAATAACAAGAGCTGTGCCCATAGCTGTTGTTGCAAAGGAAGTTGTGAAGAAATGTGGTTTCAAGGAGATCGACCATCTACCCTATGGCCCGGATCTAGCTCCCAGAGACTATTTGCTCTTTTCAAAACTTAAGAAGGACCTTCGAGGAAGGAAATTTAAGTGTGACGAAGAAGTGATGGATGCTGTTTATGCCCATTTTGCAGACAAGACTTCTGACTATTTGGTTGGGGAGGATTGAAATGTAAATTCAAAGATATGAGAAGTGTATTGCAATAAAGGGCAACTATATTGAAAAGAGAAATATCGCTTTTGTCTTTATCATACTCAGAAAATGGGTAGGCCGGAGACTTATGGACCTACCCTCGTTTATGTTTCGCCACTTAATCGCTTGGAAACAATCGCGATAAAAGTACATTCCGGGAAGTACAGATAAGGCTAGCAGCAGCCTACAGTCCCCCCATATATCAAATATCAATGACCTTGATGAATCTACACTGTAAATTGATAGTGACAGAGAACTTTAATGCAAAGCAGTATCTGTGGAAGTGTCTTAATATAAACACAACCGATACAAAATTACTATCGTATATTAACAGCAATAATTACTTATTGGTAGGAACAGAGAAGTCAACACCAATTTCGGACATAGCCAATCATACGCCAGATATACCAGACATAGGACTACTGAGAGACAAACACCAGTTTGTACATGATCGAACATCAGATCACTATCCGACACCACTACAATTTAAAGCCTTAATTACATTTAGCAAACTGGGAAACATTCATATACATAACAGACAGGCACATTAGAGAAAGCATTAGAAATCTAATACATCGCAACGAGTGTTAACATGTGGTGAACTTGGGAACGAACTAATTCGGGATTAAGTGGAACGAGCAACTAGAAAACATTGATCCACAACAACAAACAATATGGAGAATTGCAAAATGATTCACGCGTACGCTTCATGGTATAGCCGAAACCTCCCCGGCATTCGCACATACGTTCCCACTAAATACTGAAAAGTGTAACATGCCATTGCTAAACACACTGAAAGTGCAACCAATTGGAGCAATTTGCACTCATAACAAAATTGAACCTCTCTTGGTTTGGGAAAGAGCAGTGCTCGTGTTCTAGGGTATATGTCTGCAAGCAGCTTAAGTACACGATTGGGGAAACGTTTTAAGACAATAATAAGAATAGCATTACTTTGTCATTTAAAGCTCAACAACTACTCTAGAAACATGTTAATATATTTCTCTGAGGTAAATCTGAAACCTTATTGTAATTTAACTTATAGTTAAACCAAGTTAAACTATTACAACAAATCTGGGTGACTATGGTAGGAAAAAATCTCCACTTTCAGTTTCTAAAGGTAAACAGAAACTTTTCATTCCGCTTGGAACTTCTAACCTACGACCTGCCACAGCTCAGAAACAGGAGAGATAGTGGTGTGGCCGACCCAAGGTAATAATCCCTTGAGTGTTTTAGAGAAAGCAGGTCCCGACCAATAGAATTAAGTCTGAAGTGACGTCACCACACTCGCGTGACAATAGGTCGGAAATGCGCGGATAACTTTCGATCGGTTGCAAGTTTCTCGAGTGCCAACGGCACCCGTGTATATTAAAAAAATTAGTCTACATTAGGGAGTAGTAAAAATAAGTATGTCAATACTCGGAGTTACAGTAACTTTTTAACTTCAATGTTTGTTCCTAAATATCTTCGTAACAATTGACAGTGTGGTACCCAGCACGCCTTTATTTTGTATTATATCATTGAGATATCCTATCACATCTTTTTACGGTAGTTTTTATACATTTTGCTCAAGAGAAAAATGTACTTTTCTTTTAAAGTTGCATATTTTAAAGAAGATTTTCTTTTCTTATGACTTCATACAATAATTTGATTTCTTATACGGCATTTTCCCGTTAATGACTGTGCGAGCATTTAATTTTGGAACCGGCTGAAATAAAAGCGATGTTAATATGGCCGATATAGATAGTTTCCAGGTATGGAAGGAATATAACTGGTTGACATTTATACTTATTATAATAATTATCATACAGTTAAACCAATAAATCAATACAGATGCTTTCAACAACAGAAAAAATAACAAGCTGCGATGTGTGCCAACTCTCTAAACATATTAAATTCCATCAACCAGGAAATCACTTTACTAAATCAAATAAGAAAATGTTATATAACTAATGTTCTTGCCAGCTATTTAACCTATAAAAACTTAACGACTAAGCACTTGTATGTACCGAAAATTGAACCTGGGTCCTTCCGGGCAACATTCAGTAACTTCAACCACTAGATCAAGGAGGCATCTGATGAAAGAGCTAAAACAAACGGCAGATCTCTTCCGGAATATTCAATGTTAGTGTAAGCCAATGAAAGAAAGGACACGAGAAACAGGTTGCCACTTGGGTAGGAAGGCATAAGGAACGATAACAAAAGCGCATACTTTTACAGTGTGTACCAACAGTACAGCAATTAAAACTATTTATCATGTTTTACGACCCATCTAACATTTAAGGGACACTGGGAATGAATTTTCAAATTTCCACAATTTTTAATTTTAACTGTAGTTGCATTGCTGTTAAATTAATATGTACATCAACTTTTATTCAAATTGGATAAATACTTGAGAAGTATAACTTTTTTCGTAAATTTTATTAGGTAAATATGGTCTATAATAAAAAGACCAGGCGGTTTATGAGTTGAGAAATATAGTTGGCATTTTTGCAATTGAATCTTTGAACTATAAAGAAATATTGCACAGAAATATATTTTAAATAAATTCTATAAGTGAGATGTAACACTTTTAAATATATGAGCTATTTTAAAGTAACATCTTTTTAAGAATAAATTCTTTTAATTATTATTAGTGTTAGCATGTATTTGTCCCATACAATATTAAAACAGATACTTCTGCACATTCTGGCAATTTTTAATCGAATTTACGCAAAAACTGTTACTCGTGAGTCATTTTCTATGTGTGAAAATGAAGTTTTAAGAAAAACGTTCTTTATAGCAAAATATGCTGAAAAACAGCGTGATTTGAAAGAAGAGCACTTTAAGGGCAAATGTTGACTTTCAATGGGGGCGCAAAGGTTCAAAGAATCATTTGCAGGAAAATAAACGATTTTCAATCTTTGACTGATTTTGGCCAAAAACTTATTCCTGCTTTTTAATAACTTTAATAAACTACATAAACTTAAACAACTCTTTCTGATAAATTTACCGGATCAGTTTTCTGCTTCAGTGTTTAGACCATTTGATTGGAGTTAAATTATTCCAAGTAATGGGAATCACGTGGATTTCACAGCATTGATTGGCACATACTCCTTTTCCCATCAATATGATAATAGCTGACTACTCGCATCAGTAATGTAAATGTAATTCTAATTAATTCCATCGTTTATTTTATTCCAGAGGCTATCATCACCGCGCGGAACTGATTAATTGCAAAACTAATCACGTAGCAAAGCTGTGTGTATCAAAACGTGCATTTTCTCGCCAGGGACCATAAACATGGGTTTATAATTTATACGCTATGGTTCTCAGAATGTTTCGTAATTCGCGAACACGGGCAACCTGGACATGAGGTGAGAAGGAAATTAGTATGAATATGACTTTATTTCTATCAAACACAAATAACATTACAATTAATATATTTCCATTATTTCCTTCTTATATTGCCAATCAACACTATATTTATTTAATTAGCACCAATTATATTACAAAATAGCTAACGTACTGCACCTTACGTCATCAAATTTTACCTACCTGTATGGTTTCCAGTCTCAATACATTATAACTCCAGGTTGTAGATGTATTGGGGACCGAACCATAATCAATTTCATTATTTCTATGCTTATGCAAACAATAATTTTTTATTACATTCCCTTATATCTGAACTCTCTTTTCATGTAGTACTTCAGAATTTCATCCACTATTTATCTCTAACTTTTGTTTGCGAATATCTTCATTATTAATTTTTATTCCTCAAGTTTATTCCAATTCTCTTTCCATACCCGTAGTTTCCACCACTTCGTTTTCTTTTTTTGTCGGTCCTGGTGGTGTAGTGGTTACCATACTTGCCTCCTAAATCCAATATCGCGGGTTAGATCCCAGCCAGGACCAATGGATTTTTTTCGGGCGTGAAAATCCTAAGTATGGCTTCCTTCGGAAGGGAAGTAAAGCCGTGGGTCCCGTGTCGTACATTTACGGCACGATAAAGAACCTCAAGCCTGAAAGAAGAGGCCTCTGAGCAAAATTTGTCGGCCGTTTCACGCCCTGAGTTGAATGGGACGTGATAACCTGAGATATTAAAGAGCGTCCATAAATAAATAAACAAATAAATAACTATATAAAATGCTATAGCATGCATTATTAGGTTTGCCACATATGGGACATTTATTCCCACAGTTTTTCTCAGTCCTGTTAAATTCCTTACTCCTGATCTGGCCCAGCGAAACCTCCCCTCCTCGATTTATCATAATTTTCTAGGTACTGCTCCCTCCCTCAAACTTTATCTCTCGATACATTTTCAAAGAACACTTCTCCCTAAAGATCGTAAATGCCTCTTGTTTCTCAATTCTATGTCTTACTTCTTTCAAAAGCCCCTATTACTGCTTATTTACCCAACAATTCCCAATAGCAATGTTTTCAACTATATTCTGGATTTGAAGAACCCTTGACCTTTTTCATTTAACTTTCTCCTGTGCACTAAGATATTGCTTGACAATCTCTCTCCTTCATCCAACATATTTGCTATATACAGACATTTCACAATTCTTTTAATTAATCTCCCTTTACCAGTTGAAGTACCTAATTTTACCAAGACTACTTTATTAGGTGACCCTTTCATTGATCTATTTATTAAATCTAGACCTTTTCAGCTATCAATATATCCCCACATTTCTATTCCATACATTATTTTCGCCTCCACCATGATTGGATATTCGTTCCACCCTTTTGACACTTATTTCGGTATTTTCCTTAAACATGTTCTTCCAACCGTCATAAACATCATTCATTATAGCTAATATATATATATATATATATATATATATATATATATATAGGTCATCTATATCTAGCCAAGCTCTGCGTTCCCGTCCTTCCTGTATTAAAAAACTAATGAATTTAAACGCCTTCTGCTATTCTCTGGTCACTGCTAATGCAACAATCTACGACTCCTTGTTTGATCCCCTCATAGAAACTTGCTGATCTGCCCCAGTTTCCTATTTAATTTGTCTTCTATTCTGTTTCTCATTTGTTTCAGATTCTTTACCTCCTCCTTTCTCTATTGGAACATTCTGATCACTTGATCCATTTCCGAACCCGGGTTAAACTCGATGACTGAGTATTAACAGCACAACTAGAAATCAATCCTAGCATTCCGTATTTCTTCTCTCCTACTATTAAACTGTATTTTAAACAGGCCGTTTCTGACTGAACGTACTAGAATCGACTCCGTTAGTCTTCCTCACGACCGCCATCGGACTTGTGACCGGGAGGTCAGGGGTTCGATCCCCAACAGGACCGATCCTCCTTACTGAGGTTTTTTCCAGTCCTCATAAATGACAAATGCCGAGGAGGTACCCTAAACGAAAAAATATCCTTTCCCAATATATCATTTCATTTCATGCATCATCAGTGTCCATTGCCTATGGTGTCTCAGTGTTAAATATGGGCGTTAAACACAATGAAGAAGAAGAAGAAGAAGAAGAAGAAGAAGAAGAAGAAGAAGAAGAAGATCTCTTCCTCACGAGCGCTCTCCTTACACACCAGTCTCGTCTCGCTTTAAACACAATAGTTTAAATTAACAAGACATTTTTTCGATAGCATAGTTTGTACGAATTTACTGCAAAAAATACAAAAGTGTATTAAATTTTTAATACACATGCAAAATATAATTTTTGTTTAAAGTTCTTCTAACGCTTTTGCAAATAACTAGCAAAAACTTGAGCCCTCAACTTCAAAATATTTTGTGCAACCTTAGCGTTGTTAAACATTCCATACAGTGGTCCAAGCATTTCTCACAGCTCAAAATTTGTAATATCTAGGTAGTGTAAAATTTAAAGTATGAAATTTACATTTCGAGCATCAGAAAGTTTGTTTAGTATGATATTTAACATTTATCATGAGTTTCATTATTTCCATTTTCAAAACTTTTACGAAAATCATACTTCTTGGAGAATAGACACCCATTTCAATACGGTATTCTTCTGTGGTGTGTGGTATAGATTTTTTTTAAACAGTCTAGCCTATAAATGCGCACTTATATTTAGGACATGAGTTATTCCCAGCTAATAACTCCAGACTCATTAAAAGTTATCTCGAAAGCATTTCAGCTTTTGACAAAAAGTGTATGCATTTGTAATGTCTCTAATTCGAATTTCAAATGAACGTCATGCATGTCCTTTCCTATTTTAATTTTTAAAGTCTTAAATAGGCCAGTCTCATTACACTTTTGTATTTGTTAACTGGTTGTCTTTTTCCTTAGTCTTAGGCGTTGGCCGCATATCATCTATGACGTACCATCTTTCTCTCTTGTCCATTTTCTGCTTTCGTCTACGAGTGGTAGGTCCATAAGTTTCCGGCCACACCGATAAGGAGTATCGCCTTCACAAAAGTAAAGTAAATAATTGCAGCGTTAGCTTCCGCTCCACTGTGTTTGTTCGCATTTAGTTGCATAAAGAAGGCTATGTGTAGATAGAAGTTTGTGACATGTTCAAAATGGAATTTCGAGCTGTTATTAAGTTCTTCACAAAAGAAGGACTTACTCCAAATGAAATTAAACAGCGATCGAACGGTGTATATGGGGAAGCATCCCCCTCATATTCTACCGTAAAAGTTCGAATGGGTCGAGAAAGCATTGAAGACGAAGAGCGTGCAGGTTGGCTCTTGAAGGTGCTCACTCCTGAAAACATCGCTCTTGTGGAAGGAGAAATTATGGAAGACCGGTGGCTCAAAGTTACAGAAATAGCAGGGAGGTTGGACCTTTCTAAAACAACAGTCCTTCGAATTATTCATGAACATTTAAACATGAATAAGGTTAGTGCAAGAGGGATACCTAGACTTCTTTCCTCAGTCCAAAAGCAGCAACGAGTTATCTGTCCTCAGGCATTTTCGCAGCTCTACAGCAGCAACGAGAGAGAAGTTCTGCAAATCATTGTTACAGGACATGAAACTATGGTCTTCTACTATGATCCCTTGTCCATAAGAGAATCAATGGAATGCGTAAACCTGGCGAAGCACCGCCTCTAAAGGCCAACGTCACTCAGTCAACCAAGAAGACGATGGCCACAATCTTTTGGAACTGTGAAGGAATACTCTTCATTGACTTCAAGGAGAGGAACACCACAGTAAATGGGGAGTACTATGCTGGTCTATTGCATAGACCACGTTCTCCTATCAAAGAGAAAAGGTCAGGAAAGCTGAGTGGTGGTGTGCGCCTTCTTCACGATAACGCGCCTGTACACACATCTCTTGTTGCAAAGGAAGTTGTGAAGAACTGTGGCTTCGAGGAGATCGACTATCCACCCTACAGCCCGGATCTAGCTCCCAGTGACAATTTACTTCTCACAAAACTCAAGAAGGACTTTCGAGGAAGGAAATTTAAGTGCGACGAAGAAGTGATGGATGCTGTTTATGCTCATTTTGCAGACAAAACTTCTGATTATTTGGGAGGGGGGGTTTGAAATGTTAATTCAAATATGTGAGAAGTGTACTGAAATAAAGGGTAACTATATTGCAAAGTGAAATATAATTTTCCTCTTTATCATAGCTAGAAAATGGTTAGGCCGGAAACTTATGGACCTATCCTCGTGCATTCACATTTTGGGTGTTTTTGAGTAGTCTTCTGAGAGACATGGGCATTTGGATCTAACCCGATCTCGTGCGTCTGCTGAAACCAATAATCAAATATTGGTGTCACGAGTGTTGTTCTAAGTAATGATTAATCACCACTAAACTTGGACTCGTGTCCTGTTGCCATTCAAAACAAGTTCTCTACGACTTTAGTAGCCAGACTGTGCAATGTCTATCAATCATAGACTAGTTATTGCTGTATGTGTGGTTCAGTTGCCTCCAAGCAGTGTCTAATTGTAAACAAGTAGTCAATTATAGCAATGATAAACGCATATAAATGTTAGTACTTGTTCATAATTTTGTGTGAGAAGTTGTTGATTTTTATTTACGGACTCTGTTTAACATCTCACGTCATCAGCGTTCTATTCAAACCAGGGCGTGAAACGGACGACCAATTTTGCTCAGAGACCTCTTCTTTCAGGCTTGAGTCTCTTTAACGTGCCGTAAATGTACGACACGGGTCCCACGGCTTTACTTCCCTTCCGAAGGATTTTTATGCCCGAAAAAATCCTTCCATCCTGGCCGGGTTTGAACCCGCGATCTTGGGTTTAGAAGGCAAGTATGGTTACCACTACATCACAAGGACCGACATTTTGTGAGAAGATTTCACTATAAAATGAGATTATATATTTTAGAAATAATGTCCACCTAGATAGATTTTCATGAAGGCTAACTGTAATTGTAAACATCACATTAAAATGTGTAATAGATAGGAATTTAATTTCAACTTTTTATTAATACACAATTCTAATAATTTTCTTCGTACAGATATCCTCCATTACAATCTCTGATATTATAGTTGTGTAGTACTTAACACAAGTTTATTAATTTTAAATTAAATTAAGGAAAATATTTTAAAACTACTAATAACAATCGATATTAACACTATCTTTTCCATTGCTAAAATGTTTAACATAAAAAAGTGCCACTGAAATATTTTAATTAATTTACCTTATGGATGTGAAACACTGGACATCATTATAGTAATATAGCAAACTATGTAATACATATTACTGACAGGTAACTTAGGAACAGTTATATATTTAAGGCAGACATATGAATGTTTTGCGAACTTAAAGATAATTTTTTTTATAAATAAAGTAATACCAAAGAAAAGAAAGATGTAGTTCTTATAGTATCATGTTGATAGTGGTATTTAAATTAAGAAAAGGATGTACATTTAAATAATCTAATTTTCCGATGTTTGAACATTCATTATTTCCGTTTTAGTTTGTAAAAATTTGGATGAAATGTACTCATTTTATAATTGTTTTTATGTCTACAAAACAAAACATACCAAGTTCTCTTGTACATCACATTGGCTAAGAGCGTGGGCTCATTAGACCCAGCTAGTACGTCGCCTTTCTAATTAACGCCTCGTAGGAATCCCGCTGAAAGGCGAGAAGACACATTCACCTAGAAGATGCTGACTACAGGCTTGACACCGACATTAACTTGATTAATTCTACTTGCTGAAGGCCTGAAGCAGTTTCACTTACACAACCTACCCTCCTTGCTCGTCTTGCTGAGCTCTACATTAAGTGATTCCATTAAATGCATCCAGTCAAACAAAAAATAAATATCCCAGAATTACACGTTTTCTCTAAGATAAACGCAGGCACATATGTATATAAATTTCTCATTGCATTAGAGAACTGTATTTTGTATGTCATCGAGGTATAAAATTCTCATTCTTGTGAGGAAAGTTATTAAAATTGAGCATACCAGGATTGACCTACTGACCTATGTTCGCTATGCTACACTACTGATACATTTTAGTGATTTTAAAACGTTTATTTTTGCTTTACTTTTCAGCACACTCTTTTTCAAAATCGATGCACTTGTGCTTTGAAGCAATGACCTGAGGAAAGAGCATTCCTCACTTTTTTCGGTGACGTTTTTCTTGATCACATTTGGTAATATTAAAAATTAACTATATATCATAATGCAAATTTATTGTAGCTCGTTTGTGCCAATAATTAACCTGAATAATATACCATGATCTTGTCTGCTGATGGCACGAACTTGAATTTTTTAGTGAATAAAGACAGCTGATTTTTCCAATCCTTATTTAACTTAAGCTTTAATAACTTCCTGATTATTAATTCATCTCTCATACGTGGTCACAAATGTGCCATGAAATTCATATTTTCAGCCTAAAAGCGTAGTTAATATTAATTAAAAATGGCGACTCTCAACCTTATTTGAGTAGGAGTCAATTTTCCAGACTGTGACATCGGACACAGTGGCGACTTTACACATTTCCGCATTCAGAGAATTTTTGACGTGCAAGTTTCCAATGATTTGTTTATTGTATGTTTAGTCGTTGATTTATGTTTTCATTTATAACACTAGGGTAGGTCCATAAGTTTCCGGCCTGACCATTTTCTAAGTATGATAAAGACAAATCTATATTGCTCTTTTCAATACATTACCGCTTATCGTAATACACTTCTAACATCTTGGAATTACCATTTCAACCCCCCCCCCCCGAAATTAGTCAGAAGTCTTGTCTGTTAAATGGGCATAAATAGCATTCATCACTTCTTGGTCACAATTAAATTTCCTTCCTCGAAGGTCCTTCTTGAGTTTTGAGAAGAGGAAATAGTCTCTGAGAGCTAGATCTGGGCTGTAGGGTGGATGGTCGATCTCCTTGAAGCCACATTTCTTCACAGCTTCCTTTGTAACAAGAGCCGTGTGCACAGGCGCGTTATCATGAAGAAGGCGCACAATTCCGCTCAGCTTTCCTCGCCTTATCTCTTTGATGAAAGCACGTAGTCTGTGAATAGATCAGCGTAGTACTCCCCATTTACTGTGGTGTTTCTCTCCTTGAAGTAAATGAAGAGTCCCAAAAGATTGTGGCCATGATCTTCTTGGTTGACTGGTGACCTTGGCATTTAGAGGCGGTGCTTCGCCGGGTTTATTTTTGGACAAGGGATTAGTACAGGACCATGTTTCATTTCCCTTAACAATGGTTTGCATAGCTTCTCACTCTCTCTCTCTCTCTCTCTCTCTCTCTCTCTGTAGTTGCCACGGCAGAGCTTCAAAAATGCCTGACAACAGATAACTCGTTACTGCTTTTGGACTGAGGAAAGGAATGTAGGCACTCATCTTGCACTAACCTTATTCATGTTTAAATGTTCATAAATAATTCGAAGGACTATTGTTTTAGAAGAACCCAACTATGCTGATTTTTGTGTAACTTTGAGCCGCCTGTCTTCCATAATTTCTCCTTCCACAAGAACGATGTGCATCTCCAATGGTAGACCTGCACTCTGTTCGTTTTCAATGCTTCCTCAATTCATTCGAGAAAGTTTGGCCCATTCTTTTACGGTGGAATATGAGAGGAATACTTCCCCTTATACACCATCTAATCGCTATTTAATTTCATTTGGAGTAAGTCCTTAGTTTGTGAAGAACCTAATAACAGCTCGATGCTCCATTTGGAACATGTCACAATCTTCTACACATAGCCTTCTTCATGCAACTATATCTGAACAACTGAGGACAGCGGAGCGGAAGTTATAACTGCAATTATTTACTTAACAGATTAGGTATAACAACAGAAATGACTTTGTGAAGGCGATAATCCTTATTGGCGAGGACGGAAACTTTTGGACATACCCTCCTCTTAGGATCTATATTCGTTCTATTAGTTTGCCCTAAAATATCCGTTGGAAAGCCCTATTGCCTCTAATACTATAATATTCAGTTTTAAACTTGCTGTATTATTCTTCAACAGTTGCTGAGAAACTGACTATAAGTTAAATCAAACCAAGACAATGTATTGCTGCGTTTTCACACAGTTAATAATGACTCAGCTTGGATTCAATTGGATTATCTGGAGCAGAGCGGGATGTTGGGGTACTTGAGCATTGCTCATGGCTGTCCCTTTAAGCGCACGCCCCTAATGGAGGCACACCAAGAAGAGTGTATGAGTTGAAGTAGACACTGCATGCCAGGTGACCAGAAACCAAGGTAGTAGTAACTGCGCGGTCTTAGCATTGTTTCCAGTTAGAAACACTCCGACGCCAGTGGACCTTCCTCCCTAGGAGTAAGAATCCCTCAGGAAGTCCGCTTCTATGTCAGACCTTTCCAAACAGCAAGCACACTCGACGTTACAAGCTGAATCGAATGGAGCAATCTGGCGAGCTGCTGGAGGGATCTCTTTTTGCTAGTCTCCGTGCCGAGTCCCGGCGGAGAGAGCCGAAGGTAGTGTAACACAGATGTTAGGTATATAATAACGCTTTAGAATCCACAGCGCAATAGCGCAGGCGGTTAGAGCATAGGGCTACACTTGTGAAGATAGAATAGAGGGTTTCAGTACTGCCAGCTCATGCCTTTTCTGCCGGAGTTAAAGGAGATTTTCCACAATTACAATGATATACTCGCTAAATTAGTTGCGAACTGGAATTAGAGTGTTTGCCACCATTACAATGATTTACTTGCTAAACCGCTGAGTCCACCGGTTTCTAGGATTTGTCCGAAGTTAGCCGACAGATTAGGCTATTGCCTGTGTATATATGAATTATTTACGAATTAGAATAAGAGCACATTTCACACCGTTATAATATTTTGGATTAGCAGCAAGAGATTCTTTTCAGCAACTCACTTCGATCCAGTTTGTAACGCCAAGTATAAGCCACCGTCACCCGCGGCCAGCCCATTCGCCCTGGCACTTTTGATCCTGCAGCAAAATCAACGGCATGAAATAATATGAAACGTGAGTGTGGAAAAAAAAATCATGGAAAATAAAAAACTTCTAAACATTTATCTACGGAATCATAAAATCATAATGTCAGGGTGGCCGGTCCCAAGGGATTTGAATTTGCTTTAGCTGGTTACCGCCTGAGTCACCCTTGTTATAACTTATCTTAGACGTACAAGTGCGGTTTTCATGCAGAAATGAACATGCAAGTGATGGTTTCGGATAATGGCTCTAGGGGTGCAGCCTAACGCAATTATGGTTCTAAGAAACTAAAAGAGCTGTAAAATAAGATAAACTGACTTACCGTAAGGCTTTTGAGCTGTGCCGCTAACAACAACAACAAAAAGTGAGCAATAAACATTTGTGTGTTAAAAGATAAAGAAAGGAGCGATTTGTTGCATGCGGCTCTAACACCTGCTAACCAGCTTCTGATGAAGTTTTGCGAAGGATAACCTGGAAACGATCAAGCATGTCGATAGATCCTTAATTTATCTAATATAGTGTGTTCTGTGTTTATTATCAATGTATCAGTAATGGAATAATCGGCTTGACAGCTGTGCAGATCTTGTTTGGTGGAAGGACTGCATCCTTTCTTGCGTCTAGCCCCCATACCCATCAAAATCTTCTTCATTTGGATTACTTCTAGCCCTCAATCCACAAAAATCTTCCACAGTTGTATTATTTTAGCCCCAATCCTACAAAATCTTCCACTTTTGGATTACTTCTAGTCCCAACCCATCAAAATCTTCCACATTTGGTGGGCGCTAATGACCTTAGATGTTGTGCGCCCCTTAAACAATAATCATCATCTTCCACATTTGGATTATTTTTAGCCCCCAACCTTTCAAAATCTTCCATTTTTGGATTGCTTCTAGCCCCCAAATCATCAAAATCTTCCCCATTTTTATTACTTCTAGCCCCCAAATCATCAAAATCTTCCACAATTGGATTATTTTTAGCCCCCAACCCATCAAAATCTTCCACATTTGGTTTGCTTCTAGCCCCCAATCCATAAAAATCTTCCACATTTGTATTATTTTTAGCCCCCAACCCTACAAAATCTTCCACTTTTGGATTACTTCTAGTCCCAACTCATCAAAATCTTCCACATTTGATTTATTTTTAGCCCCCAACCCTACAAAACCTTCCACTTTTGGATTACTTCTAATCCCAACCCATCAAAATCTTCCACATTTGGTTTATTTTTAGCCCCCAACCTTACAAAATCTTCCATTTTTGGATTACTTCTAGTCCCAACCCATAAAAATCTTCCACTTTTGGATTACTTCTAGCCCCAAATCATCAAAATCTTCCACATTTGGATTATTTCTAGCCTCCAACCCATAAAAATCTTCCACTTTTGGATTACTTCTAGCCCCAAATCATCAAAATCTTCCACATTTGTATTGCTTCTAGCCCCCAACCCATAAAAATCCTCCTCATTTGGATTACTCCAAGTTGCAAGTTAACCAAGCTCACTGCCCTGGATCACTATATTATTGTACACCCTTCAGTTACCCTAGGTATATTAAATAATTCAATTACTTCTAATATAATAAGTTTGATATTGATTTTACTTTTGCTTCTGATAAAGTTAATGCTTATCAAAAATAAAAACTATATAATAAAATTAAAAATTTAAAGAAACCATACGCTATCTTGGTCAATAGAATAAAGTAGGAATACAGTTGTAACCTAAGAATTGAAGAAGTATTTATCTAAAGCATCTTTGGTAATATTAATATATACAGTACTCATAATCAGCGCTTCGAAAGTAATTTAATATTTATATGTTTGTAAATACCACATTGATTTCAATGTTTTCAGCGATATCTTAGAAGGTTGTATTTAATTTGAGTAATAATGGACGTTTTATTGTTCGTTTTACAATACAATCAAATAAATTCAACTGTAGCATGGACTTTATGGCCGTACATGCTAATGTCGTCCTTATAGCAATCAACAAATACATACACACATACCTACATACATTCAATATACAAAAACTTAGATACATTTACGTTTTCTATTAATACTTTTATATCCAAATACATAAACATGAATGGGCCGTTATTCTTGATGCCCCCTTCCATTTACTCATACCTCTTCTCCAACTCCCCCCTCTTCACTATAGCCATTAACCTCCTCTGACGGGTGTTCTCTAGAAATATTCCCAAATTGTGTATCTCGCATGCACCAACACTTCCCGGCAAATGTTCAAACTTCTATTCGAATTCAAAAATTGCAGTGATAAATGCTCATTATTTAAAATCTCCGTTTCCCTGAATTCTGCCAAAATATGCCTCCAGGTATCACTTGCTCCGCACGATGGGCAAATTCTTTCCCCGAAAGCGTTAACTCTTTTGTTTCCTTTCCAAACCCCTAATCTGAGCCATGAGAGACCACTTCTTTCTTTTCTGCCACAGATATCTAAATAATCCCTCCTCCCCCACACCGGATGTATTTGAGCCTGCAGGTTAGGCGATACTTTTTCTGCGCATTGAAACAAAACATTTTGCCCATCTATATCTTGCAAACATCTGTTAACTATTTTGCAACTATTTCGTGTATTCTCCTCTCCCCTTAACCAATATACCTCGATCCACTTTTGTCTAAGCCTTTCTTATTTTTGATGTCCATGCCATATTCCATCCCTTTCCTTAGATAAACTGCTAGAAGAAAAGCTTGATTCCTCCGTATTATCCTTAACCAGTAATTAATTGTTCTTATTTTTAAATTCACACTTTCGTTAGAAATGCCATACTCTTTAAGAACCCCACACTTTGCTGTACCCCTCCCTACTTGTAGCAACCGTTTTAGGAACTATGTTTCTACCTGATTAAGTTCCTCGGTGTTTTCCCACCCCCAAAAGTTCGGCCCCGTACGCCATAGTTGACCTCACAACCGCCCTGTACACCATCTCCATTGTTCTCAGTGGAGTTTCCGGTATTTTTAATGCCTCTATATTTTTAATTAAGCACTTGCGTTTTGAGTTGTGTATGTGTCTTGCCCAGTTACCGTTCATAGCTAAGGTGACACCCAAGTATGTGAACTTCTTAACATTTTCCAGTGCCTGGTCTGCATACTCCAATCTCTCATTCCTACTGTACACCGCATCGTTCTTGAATGTCATTGTTTTGGGCTTCTCCTCATTAACTGTCATTCCCCATTCCTGGCAATACGCCCCTAAGTAATTGTTGTGGATATCACTATTAAATCATCCGCATATTATTTAATTATGTAAATAGCAATGATAGCCGCAGTGACTTTTTACACTTTATTAAGGTGGTTAGATATAGAAACTGGAAATGAATGTTAATATAACCCCTGCAGACTTTTCTTGTTACATAAGAGCCAAATTAAAAGACGAGCATCTGGTAATTTTCAGCGCTTTTCTTCTGTTTTCCTGTTTATTGTGTACAATGCGTACTGACTGTAGAGGATCCCGAGTCGCACTGTCACACCTTCAAGGTCATGCGCACCGAAGCTCATTTGCTTACACACACAATTATAAACACACTTTTCGTAGACCAGCTGTCAACGTTCATTAAATTAACTGGGTTAGTTCCAAATCTATGGGGGAAATCAAGGGCCAAGACCAAGTGTGACGCTTCACAGATGTTGCTCTGTCTCTTTAAATTGATGAAGGATATTAGTATTATCATAAACATTACACTAATTAATTCTATGTACTAAAGTAATATCGATCTGAAGTAAATTGTTATTCTGATAGCACCTACTTAAACATACGACGAAATATATCAAGAATATATATATATATATATATATAATTTTACTCATAAAAAGATAAATAAAATGTCAGTAGAACTCATTTACTGTTTTAAAAACCTTACGTAATCTAATTAACACGTTGCAGATCCATTTTTCTGCACAAGCTGTACTTAATCATCGATTTTAATTTTTTTTATTGATTATACTTTATAAATATTATTATAAATCAACCTTTAAATAACTGCACTAATGGTAATAAGCTGGTACTACTTATAAGTAAAATTTCACTTTTACTTGTGTATGAAACTGGAGAATAAAATCACGTGATGCCAGAGTTTCGAATTGCTACCACAGTTTCAATCCGGTATGATTACAGAAAAGGTTAAATATTTAGTTCATTCATTGTCATTCAGATGTTGCTAGTTTCAAATCTAATTTTCTGCAGCATTTTATAGTTCTTTTTTTTACTAAATTATCGATTAAAAGCATACTTTAAAGTTTACATAAAAGGATTAGTGTCTGTAATTTCGTAAACCGCTTAGAATAAAATGAATTATAAATAGAAGGTGTACAGAGCTATTACAAATGATTCATTCGTTATCAAAACGCTATATTTTCCAAAGTATTGCACATACAAGTATGATTGATAAATGAGAAGAACCGGAAACACACCAAGTTTGCGTTGTGTGCACCAGTTGGCAGCACGAGTTCAGTGCCTTTACAAAATGGCGACAAAGCAAGAAAAGAGTTTTTGTGTGTTGAAATATGGGAGATGTTCGTTTGTTATAGCAGTGCAACGCGCATTCAGAAGAGAATACGGTAAAGCACCATCATGTAAACAAAGCAGTTTGAGGTGATATCGGATATTTAAGGAAATGGTTGTTTGTGTAAACGGAAAAGCACCGGTCGACCAAAAGTGTCAGATGAAACTGTGGCTAAAGAGTGAGGGAAAGTTTCGAGCAAGGCGTAAACTTGAAGTACAGCAGCAAACTGTATGGAAGATTTTTCGACGACATTTCAAACCGTACAACAGACAAAGCCCGCGCCTGGAATTTTGCGTAATTGAAGGAGGATAAATACTTCCCCGCCAAGTTATATTAAGCGATGAAGCAACGTTCCATTTATCCGGGAAGATTAATCGTCACAATGTGAGATTGTGGGGCACTGAAAACCCTCGTGCAACTGTAGCACTTGAAAGAGATTCACTAAAGGTGAATGTTTTCTGTGCAGTGTCACAGACAAAGCTGTGAGGCCATTTTTTCCCTGTAAGAAGACTGTAACTGGTACATCTTACCTGGATATGTTGCAGTTATGGCTGTTTCCACAACTAGGTGCTGATTCCTGGGATGTTGTTTTCCAACAAGATGGGGCACACGCTCATTAGAACTTCAATATTCGTCGCTACCTAAACGATGAACTTCTGCATCGCTGGAATGTGCGTTTTGATGAGAATGACATAACCCTGATCCTTTGGCCCCCCCAGATCACCTGATCTAACGTCTTGTGACTTCTTCCTTTTGGATACATTTAATTTGCCTAATGCTCCAGAGGAATCTCTTGACCAAGAAATAGATTTATGGTGCGCTATTAGCAGTGAAGGACAAATAGGTGCAATGCTTTAGAAAACTATTTATAGCCATGGTCATATACAAATCCTATTGCCACCAATATTTGCTGTTGTTATGCTGAAATAAAAATCAGAGGATATTCCTAACGTTTTGCATGGGCTGGAGTACCTTTCAGACTATTGCTTCTGAGTTTTAAAATGGAGGTCCCACTATTGTACATGAAAGATCGTAACAGGATGTTAATTTTTAAAGTCCCACATTGTTGTATGGTTTTTTCTGAAACTTTTATTGTTATTGTATTGCTGTTAAGTTAAATGTATATTTTTTTGAATGGTGTTTAACGCCCGTTTTTACTACAGAGGCATCACAGGCGGTGGACACTGGTGATACATGAAATGAAATGATAAATTGGTAAAAGATTTTTTTTAAGGAAGGAAACGTTCCAGACCTTAGTTTAGGGTACCTTCCTGGTATTTACCAGTTATGAGGATTGAAAAAACCTTCAGAAGGGAGGACGGTCCTGATGGGGTTCAAGTCCCAGACCTCCTGCTCACGAGTTCGCGCCTTAACGACCTTGACCACCCGTGGCGGTTAATATGCATACAAAATTTCATTCAAATGTAATAAATACTTTGCAAGTTATAAATTATTTTAAAAAAATATTACATAAATATGTCACATAAGCAAAACGTCCTACGCGTCTCAACAGTTGAGCAAGTTGTTTGGCATTGGAGCATAGCAATTGGAGCTTTGAACTCCATAAAAAAGAAATTTAAAATAAATGTGATGAATGAATGTGATAATTTTATATGTATAAGAAATTTCATCTTGTAATTAATAATTTTATAGACAATACTTTTATATAAGTATTATTGATGTTATAATGTTTTTTATCCTACAGGATGTTAAACTGGGTGGTGCTGCATATTCTGGCAAAATTTAATTGAATTTAAATAAAAACTGTGACGCGCGGAACATTTTGAATGTGTGAAAACGAAGTTTTTAAAAAAATTGCTGTTTTATTATAAAGTATGCTGGGAAACAAGTGATTAAACAGAATAATCAGAGCTCTTTAAATCGCTGCACAGCCGGAAGGGAGGGGAGGACATGCAAATGTTGATTCTCTATGCATGCCAAAAGATTCAAGGAGCCATTTGCAGCAAATGAAAAGGACCCATTTTGGCCAAAAACTCATTCCATTACTCTAAACCCTCTTTCACAGTCCATAGTGCTCACAGGAAGTATATCAGCACAAACATAAACTGGTTTCAGTTCTTCAGGAATGTTCTCCTCGCCATTGTCTGTATTGTTTTTGAAGCTATCTCTTGTACTGGGAAAGGAAGGAACAAAGCGCTCACATATATTATTAGACATTCCTTCCCTGTTGACTTTGGGCTGGCGATGTCATAGAACAATTCTCTCTGTCTGCTGAGACTATACTGAGAAGAACATGGTCGTCGTTTTGATTACAGAACATGTTACACTAACAGAGAAATTACACTAAAACTGACCCACGGCCAGCTCTATTCACCTCATGTTCATTTTTTATTCTGTTGTTTGCCAAGACTCAACCGTAACTATTGAAACTTTTCCCGCTGAACAAAGTACAATTGGCTTCAAAGTTAATTCTTTGAATATATTACTTCACAAACAACTGTATTTTAAAAACTAGCTTGTTTCATCTTAACATTGTGAATATTTTAATTAAGAAAGTCACGTAAAAAGTAATAAAATGAATTTCTGCATATGCAATATACCAAGAGGACTATGTCCCCCTCCAAAAATTGCGGGGCGGCGTCTATACGCATTCCCCCTTTACTTCAGCTCTGCTATAAAGTAATGCAATTTTCTACATTTGCAACAGGACTGTGCGATAGCACATAAAGTCAATATATTTCTGAAGACAATTCACGAACTGTTCGGCGACAAAGTTAGCTCGATCTAACCTCCAATGTCTCTTATTTTAGGGCACATTAAATATAAAATATACAGAGCAAATTTACACGCCTTTCACGAACAAAAGATACATAAGCTCAGTTTCTCAAAGTTTTACAAGAGTGGTAAGTAATTACCTTTGCAGATGCCAGAAACGTATGGAATACTTCCAGAATGTCGGTCCTGGTGGTGTAGTAGTAACCATACTTGCCTTCTAAACCCAAGATCGCGGGTTCAAACCCGGCCAGGATCGATGGATTTTTTTGGGCGTAGAAGTCCTAAGTATGGCTTCCTTCGGAAGGGAAGTAAAGCCATGGGTCCCGTGTCGTACATTTACGGCACGATAAGAACCTCAAGCCTGAAAGAGAGGCCTCTGAGCAAAATTTGTTGGCCGTTTCTTGCCCTGAATTGAATGGGACGCTGATGACCTGAGATGTTATAGAGGTTCGTAAATAAAACAAATCAAAAATCAATCAAACTTCCAGAATATCATTGTGTGACATAACTGCATGACTGTATAGGTGTAAATAAATAGTATTTTTAGACAATTACTCTAGTAATGCATTGAAGCCATTATTTTAAATCTTATAATATAATAAAAGTATTGACTGTCTTAGATTAAGCAATATAATTCAGAAACTTTTATTTCTTAGCGTAAATACTTAAACATTCCTTTAAAAACCTAGAATTTGCTTACTAATAACTTAAAAATACATAAAACACAATTAATGAGTAATGTATAATGGTTTAATTAACAATATAATAGAATCTAGGGATTTCAAGACGACATTTTGAGAAGTAAAAAGATTTTCATGAACTAAAACGAACCAAAAACTGCAATAAAAGGAAGAAAGCTTTCGATACGTGCTGGTAATGATACATGAAGAAGAAATCAAACCAGTTGCGCGGTCACTAGAGTCCAAACCGGAATGCCCATTCATTCCGTTTAAAGTCCTTTACCAATTGCCAATTTGTCGCTCGACTAGCAAAGGCAGAAACCAAACCTTTAAAGTGAGTTCGATTCTGCTGCAACGAAAGAACAGGTCACAAAGAGACTTAGAAAGTATGTTTTATCTGAGAGAAGAGCAAAAGGTTTAGCTGTCTCCAGATATTTGTTTCGTTACCTACTCCATTTATATTTTAGTTCTTTTGTTTACAATCAATTTGTTTTCAAATCCAGAGCTGTAGTTTTCTAAAATTCCAAACTAGCTTAAATTTTCATTAGCTTAATTACAAAATGTGTTGAAAATTAGAATACTTTTTAGAAATTTTATTTTGTGTGAGATACACAAAATTATCGCTTTTATGAGGTTGAAAGCCATGTTTCACATCTTATGCATATAGTTCGTTTAACACGTTTAGTTTTACATCACTTTTCAAATACTCTTCTTGAAGACTTGCATTTCTCTCGGTGAAAATGCAGCAATTTTTCAGCTTTATGAAAGAACGGTTGTCCAACCTGTGTAGCCACTATAGCTTTATAACCTAATTAAAATTTCCTCCTCAAGGATTTATGTCAGTTTTAGTTTGCCTGGTGTCACGGAAATCCAGGAATTTCTAAACCTATTAGTTAATTGCGGCCATTGCAACATAAAACTTGTATCTTGAAGAATTGTCTTGAATAAGGACCACTCCTCGCCTCTATTTTTCTCAATGTTCTTTTTTATTGGATCTAAATACCAACTGTAGCTCAGACTATTTGCAGGGAAATACATTTGGAACATCATGAGAGAACAAGATAATTTTAGTGTATTGAATGAACTAACAAATAAAATTGTAAAATGGCAGACGAGTGTATAAACAGCAAAAATCAAACAAAAGGAAAAATCGAAAGTCAGAAATCGTATATTCCCCGAGAATCAGGGGAAGGCAAGAAAGATATTTACAGTAAATTAGTTGAAGAAAAACGTGATAAAGAAGATGACACCCAAATTGAATCAGAAGAAGAGAAGAAGAGAATAGTGGTAGTCATCGGGCGGAAAGGAAGCAGTTGACAGAAGAAGTAGAGAGAGATCAAGATAAGGAGAGCAGAGAAGGAAACTGCACTGTCAACACACCATGGTCCCGTATAGCTGCTGCTCGAGACCGGTAGCAACTCCATTGATGTCCAGGTCCTGATGCCGGAAATTCCGGTGGAGAGCAGCCCGGATACCGAGCGTTAGCAGAAATGAAGATTTTAGACATTCATTGGATAAAAACTGTAAATTAATAAATTTAAAATGTAATTATTGTTACTAAGTAACAGTAGCAATTATAGCTGCAATTATACATCATAGTAAAAATAGCAGTGCTGGACTCCAGTAACGGTTTAGTTTATTGAAGTTTAGTTTTGTTTAGTATAGTATTAGCAATATAGATTTTAAAATCTGTAGAATTTAAATTGTATTGATAAAAGTAAGATGTATAAATAAAATAAATCTGTAGTATTGTGTCCTGATGTAGAAACAAGTTATCAGGCTATAAGCATTGCAGAATAAAAACAAAATTGGATTTGGGTATATTAAAATTAAATTTATACATTAATCTGCTTCTACTGTAAAACAACGTTTGAAATATTGAACACGAACTAAAGATTCCTTTGTATGCTGCTTTCTAAAACCCTTAGTCTATAAAAACAAAACAGCAACACGCATTAAAAGATAAAATATTAAGTTGCTTGAATTTCTAATGCATGTCTTGCACAGAATACGTCACATTGTCTGATCCGGCGAAAGACTCAAGTTTTTAAATCTTCTGCCCAGACAGGAGGTCGTGTTTCATTCAACTGGTGAGCTTGTATCAAGTCCTTAGCAAATGTGTGTGTGTGTTTTTTTTAATAGAGATGAATGGAAGCCAAATTTTTAAGTTTTTAAAATTGCAATTCTCGATAACTCATAAACTCATTTATTGAAAAAAAAATACTTTATTCACGAAATAAAAACGGCATCTCCTTTCCACAATTGAAGTTTCCCTTGCAACCGTAATTTTACTAGCTATGAAACTTGTGTAGATGTTACAGAGGTTGAATCCACTGCTGAAAATTTGCATTCTGATAATTTGCAGTGGGATGAAGCTCTGCACAGGTGGCTCGCCTATGAAATAGATGTTGGTCCTTAAAGATTTGCCAACAGATGTGTCATTTGTTAGCCTGTTAACATTCTCTCGCAATGTTATGTGAACATATATGTTCTTCTGCCATTGGTTTGACTCTTGTCACATAACATCTACCCCATTCCTACAGTGATCTTATCCTCCACCTATCTCCTTATTTTCTTTTTCGTGTCTTGTGGCACTTTGCTTGCCTTGCCTGGTCTTATTGCCACAAACTAAACTATTCACTCGGTTGTTACATTTTAAACCTATTTTTCACGATATCACATACTGATGTTTTACTTTTGAATACTTATGTTTGGGACGTTTGTGCTCACATTTTTTAGGCCCATAGTAACCTGAAAATTGAGAAACATGTTTTAGTATCATGATAAACACAAAAGTTATACAGGAATTATAAAAATGTACAGCTAAGGAATTTATTAAAGAAATGTAACGGAGACATTAGGTTATCATACTCAAAGCAAAGACGTAAGCATATAATCTACAATATTATAAGAAAATGCATTTATTTAACTGTTTAAAATGTAACTTACTAGTGCTTTAACACCACTATAATTTAGTGATCTTATAACTCTGCAGACATTAAACAGAAACGAACAGGTAGAATAAACATATCCTCTGCCTCCAACAATAAAACTTTTTTCCCCAAATTTCTATGGAGAATCGGATAATAATCTAAATAACTATTACTATCTCAAGGATTCTTAAACTAAAATATACCGAGGGCGCCAAAAATGTATCATACTTTCACAGTAGATATCTATTTAATATATTTCAAAGTTGGACCGAAAAACAACAGTAATGTGTAGTAAGATGTTCTGTAAACAGGTGTGACTCACATACATTACGATAGCGTTGCTACGGGACAGGTAAATCAACAATGAACAAATGAAGCCAAGATTATTGTATGATGTTCTGTAAACAAATGTGACTCAAATTACGTTATGCTAACGTTGCTACAACAAAATGGAGCCAAGATTATCGTTTGAACAGCGGAAAGCAATTTTGAAGTGGTATTGGAAAACCGAGAATGTTGTTCAAAGGCAATTGAGACGCGTGTACAGAACAGAACTGGACGCGAGTAACAATTGCACGCATTCGAGACAAATTTGAGACTCATGGTACCGTATGCAACATAATGGTCATCACCGCACGACCACCGAGATGTACCTGCGTACCTTGATGACAATCTTCCAAGGCACTGGGCAGGACGAAGAGGTCCGATTGAGTTTCCACCGCGTTCTCCGGATATAACTCCGTTGGACTTCTACCTATGGGGAACTTTTAAGGAAATTGCATTCCGTAGAAAACCAGCTACATTACAGCACTTCTGGAAGAAATTGAAACGGCATGTGCTGCAATCGCTGAGGACACTTTCGCAAACGTTACTCAATCAGTAGTTCAACGTACTCAGAAGTGCATCGACGCCGATGGTGGGCATTTTGAGCAATTCTTGTAAATTTAAAAGTCTAAGATGATTAGTGCTCATCATTTTTTGTTTGTGTGAATTCATTTTTGCTATGTTAACACAGTTTTTTCTTTGTTTGAAGTGTGTATACATTTTTGGCACCTCTGTATTAACACAGAAAATATTACTTGAGCAATGGAATAATAATATTCAGATGTGCCAGAAATTTTGTTGCAACGTGTATTTGTCACACTGTCAGCCAACTTTGTAGCCTTCATCAGCATTGTAAGACATGTGAGTGTACAAAAATTCTTGTTTGCACCAAAGTCCTTTCCTGTTACTTTTTAAAACAAATTTGAGCCACATTTTGAATAGTTGACGTAAGGATAGTGTATTCATTTTCATTATATGTGATTAATTGTATATTTGTGTTGATACAGCTACCATGTGATTATATTTTGAGGACAGTGTGCTGTATTTTTTATAAACCTAATGCTTATAAATCTACCTACAATATACAAAGTAAGATAGTCTGATGTAACCTCTATGACGAAATAATAAAACGATAAATGTAATTTTATAAATCATAAGTCATAAATTGTGCGCAATATCTGTGATATTATTATAGTCTATCGTTATTGGGCTTGCGAGGATGGCGATACTAATAGAGTACTTCTCTTGCCTCTACTGAAGGCTAATTATAAAATCTCAGAGTTAGTTACAAGCTGCAGTTAATTTAGTGGCTGACCTGCGTTATGCATGGAACTGTTCCACATGCCAGCACCACCCCCTGTCGGTGCCATATACAGGAATGTTACAGCAGAGTTGCAAGAACCGAGAGCGGAAAACCACGTGTTCATTTGCGTGCGTCAGAACAGGCAGTGCAAACTGCTATATGGAAGTGTAAAACAAAAAAGTAACTTAATTAAAGAAACCATGGAAAAATTTAATATTAGAAGTATTAAAACTTCCTTATAATTTCGTTTTATAATTCTCTGTTAATGTTAGTAGTTATAAAACACCACTATCGCCATCAAAGATAATGTCACTACAAACCATCTCTTCCACACACTTTTTTTTTTTTCCTTTCACTTTTTGTGAAACGACTTCAAAATTTGAATCCTTTTTTAAATAAAGCCTGTTTAATCTGATTGGGTACGCCTAATAATATGCCAATATGGCTCCATATGAACGCTATATAAAATAATAATTGAATTTTTTATATGCAGCTTATTTTAAGTTTTTTAAACAGTATGTTCTTATAGCGACATTAAAGAGTGCTCGTAATAAAATAGAGCATCATATACAAAGTTATATCGTTTACACTTTCAGAATAGATACTAATGCTTTTAAGAACATTAGAGTTTTCTTTATTTTCCCTTTGTTGTACAAGACTCTTGAAAAATCAGTGAAAGATGTCCGTAGTTTCTATCTGTTGAACTTAGATCAGAGCACTAGCTAGTCAATGTTATATTCTAAGGGTTGCTTTGCAGGTGTCACATTTTGCGAATGGACCTTTAAAAGAGCTAGTGATGTTACAGCTGTCGATTCTGAGGTGAATAAATACAACTTGTTCTCGAAGTTTAAGTGTGTACCGTTGCATTCGAAATGTTTCCGCCGATCTACATTTCCTATCTATGGTCATGTGAGTAGGGTGACGTCACCTGAGAGGTAATGTGATTGTCTATTATATGACTTCTCTGAATGCTCAAGTAGTTATTACTTTGGGTCGGCGCGAGCACATTGTCTATTTCTTCTGAGCTCGCGCTGTGACAGGTCGTAGGTAAGAAGTTCCCATGGAGACTGCAACTATTTCGTACAACCTTTAGAAATTGAAAGGGGAGCTTCTTGCTTACATTGGTGACCCGGATTTGGTTTTATTGCATAATTTGAAGCATTACAGGTGGTGGGCACGGATGATACATGAGATGAAAGAATAAATTGGGAAAGATTTTTTTTTATAGGAAGGAAGCCTCTTCCAGGCTAAGTTTAGGGTACTTCCACGGCATTTTCCATTTATGAGGACTGCGGAAATACAGGGAAAATCTCATTCAGGGAGGACGGTGTTGGTGGGCATTGAAACCCAGACTTTCAACTTACGATTCCGCGCCTTAACTACCTCGGCCACTCGTGGCGGTATTTGAAATGTAAATTGGATATAGGGTTTATGTCAAAGTTTATAGTAATGTAATCAAAAGTCGAGGTAGTCACGGGGCTGTGCTACGACAAAGGACATTTACTAAAGAGTTTTCAAAAGTGCTCGACTCGCTCGTTCTTTATTTAGTGATACTGTAAAAGGTCTCTTGTTAATAAGTAAAAACACAGTTTGCAAGTCAGTCTTTGTCTTTTTATTGTGGTCGTGCAAAACTTAATTCTATTATGTGCAATATCAAACTTAATTTGTTCAGCTTGTCGTAAAATACGACACTGTTATTCAATTTTAAATGTGTAAGTGTTCGATAAATGTTGCTAAGTCTTTAATTTCTTTTAAAAATCGCACAACAACCCGATTCCAAAGATTCCCCTTGGCAGTAGAGGTGTCCACGTCGTTAAACAATAATTTCTTTTAGCTGCTGCAAGTTAACAATTTTGGAAATCTCGTTAAGTTTGCCAGGAGCCTTAAATGTAAGTGCTGGAACAGCTCAAAGACATTACAGGAGCCAACACGAGTATTAAGCTGTTTGCTGTGGGACAATGGCCATCTGCGGGTCGTGTTTTGGTGAAGGCAATGACGTCATGGTATGGTGTGGTTATCTTGAGGTCACTGTAAGGATGCCGTGTGGCTTCCTTTGCCGTTTCATCAGCTTTTTCATTACACACAACCCCCCACATGTGAGGACTATTTGTTTCCAAGAGTGCTGAAAGGGTACATGATGTCTCTAATAATGGACTGTATAGGATTCAAATTCCGATCTACCCCCACTGAATTATAATTATAATGCATTTTTATGTAAGTCCAACCACCATATTTTGGCATCGTAATTAGTAATATACGAGGATAGGTCCATAAGTTTTCGGCCTCGCCGATAAGGATTATCGCCTTCACAAAATCCTTATCTGGTGTTATACCTTATCTGTTAGATAAATAATTGCAGTGTAACTTCCGCTTCGCTGTGTTCAGTTGTTCAGATATAGTTGCATAAAGAAGGCTATGTGTAGAAGAATGTGACATGTTCAAAATGGAGAATCGAGATGGTATTAAGTTCTTTACAAAAGAAGGACTTACTCTAAGTGAAATTAAACAGCGATTAGACGGTGTATATGGGGAAGCATCCCCCTCATATTGTATCGTAAAAGAATGGGTCGAGAAAGCATTGAAGACGAAGAGAGTGCAGGTCGGCCCTTGGAGGTGCTCACTCCTGAAAACATCGCGCTGTGGAAGGAGAAATTATGGAAGACAGCGGCTCAAAGTTACACAAATAGCAGCAAGTTTGAGCCTTTCTAAAGCAACAGTCCTTCGGATTATTCACGAATATTTAAACATTTTTATTGATTTATTTATGGACACTCTTTAACATCTCAGGTCATCAGGGTCCCATTCATCTCAGGGCGTGAAACGGCCGACTTATTTTGCTCAGAGGCCTCTGTTTCAGGCTTGAGGTTCTTTTTCGTGCCGTAAATGTACGACAAGGGACCCATGGATTTACTTCCCTTCCGAAGGAAGCCATACTTAGGATTTTTACGCCAGAAAAAATCCATCGGTCCTGGCCGGGTCGAACCGGCGATCTTGGGTTAAGGAGACAAGTATGGTAACCACTACGCCACCAGGACCGACATATTTAAACACGAATAAGGTTAGTGCTTAGCTTATTTCCTCAGTCCAAAAGCAGCAACGGGTCATCTGTTGTCAGGCATTTTGGTGTTCTGCCTTGGCAACGAGAGAGAAATTCTGCAAACCATTGTTACAGGAGATGAAACTAAGGTTCTCTACTATGTTCCTTTGTCCAAGAGAAAATCAATGGAGTGGCGTAAACCTGGCGAAGCACCGCCTCTAAAGGTCAAGGTCACTCATTCAACCAAAAAAATCATGGCCACAATCTTTTGAGACTGAGACTCTTCATTGACTTCAAGGAGAGGAACACCACAGTAAATGGGGAGTACTATACGGGCCTACTGTACAGACTACGTGCTTCCATCAAAGAGAAAAGGCGAGGAAAAAACTGAGTGTTGATGTGCGCCTTCTTCACGACAGTGCGCCTGTACACACAGCTCTTGTTGCAAAGGAAACTGTGAAGAAATGTGACTTCAAGGAGATCGACCATGCACTACTGCCCAGATCTAGCTCGCAGTGACTATTTCCTCTTCTCAAAACTCAAGAAGAACCTTCGAGGAAGGAAATTTAAGTGTGACGAAGAAGTGATGGATGCTGTTTATGCCCATTTTGCAGACAAGACTTGTAACTATTTTGGGGAAATGTTAATTCAAAGACGTGAGAAGTGTATTGTAATAAAAACTACTATATTGAAAAGTGAAACATAGGTTTTAACTTAATGGTACCTAAAAAATGGTTAGGCCAGAAACTTACGGACCTACCTCCGTAAATATTATTATGTATGTACATGTCATAAGCTTTAACTTCATGTAAAAATGTACAGCAGAGAAAGCTCCTTGTTGTTTTCTTACTGAAGCTTGGTAAGCCCACAAAAGAGTCATAAAATATCTATTCAGATGAAGTAACTAGAGGGTAACCCATAAAGCTCCTTTTATTTTTAAAAGGCCTGCTGTAGCAGGGTTAATAAACCTGAAATAATTTTTATACTTGTTAAGGTCTCTGAACCCGACAAAATAGCCAATGCCGGCAAAATGTTTTAAACTGTCAAAAATATCGAATAGAACGTGGGACAGGTGAATTTAAACCAACCAGTGAAGCACGTATGTTTGAACTTTTAAAGATAGGCGCAGATTGCGCATGCCTGTATGGACCCGTAGCAATCGTTAAAACCAATGGTTACTTGGTTTCAATTTAATTATATAAGAAAGCGGTTACTCGGCTGGGGCATTCAGTCAGAAGCAGAAGCAGCTCGCACAAGCAGTTGTAAGTGTGACGTTGCTGAGGCATGCAAGACATCATCATTTCCTCAATTCTCAGTACGAATTACTCTGTTTTGAATTTTCACACGCGGAAACTAAGTTTATATCGTCCTAGCTAAGTCTATCGTACGCAAAACACCAGAGGACGCAAAAGATTTTGGACATATTAAAATAAAAAATATATATTATGTCGCCCCGCGTGTTTATTTACAATATGAATTCCTCTCCCATTCCTATTTAGTACAAGTCAACAAAACAGCAGAAATTACCCTGATAAATTGTTGTCATTGTAGTGTGCGCAACAACACGGAAGCGACCAATTCTCAGTTTACAAAATCGCTCCAAAATTGAAGCCACTCGAAGCTGACAGCAGATTGCTTCATAATTTGTTACCTCACATGGGACTAACAACAACTACAACGATATCAACATCACCGACAAAACCGCTTAACATTGAAGATAATCAAAATGGTTATGATTAAAAAAATTTTATCACTGGAGGACTTTCTTGATTATAAAAGTTTAGCAGAATAAGATGGACAAATACTGACAGCATATAGTGAATGGGGTACGCCAATCCACAGGTACGATCCATTCGCGAAGTTTCGAAGATTTCATTAGAATCAGGGTGACTTTGTTACGGACCGTGTCTATGTCCGTGCAATCACAACACGTAGATTCTGGCCGCCGGGTGTCTCTCCCATCTCATCCCTTCCTTCCGAAGGGGCCACCATTGGGGGCCTAGACATAAAGGGCCAGTCGTGAGCAAGGTTCACGTAACAAAAGTGTCAGACAACCAATGGAAATAGTTATATTTGTTGTACTTTCAGTTCTTTTTATGAAACTTGCGTTAAGAATTCTGAAAGCTTTTATTCCCACTTTTTTCATCAGGAAAAGTGTGTAAAAAGTATCAATTTATGCAATACCAATATTAAGGCGAATACAAGGAGGAAAATTAGAAATAAGAAGCAGGTATTGTCAGACACAAATAACAGAGTTTCTACTTCATAGCAGAAAAATGGATTCTTGATGCTTTGTGCAATTTATGATTGCCATTAATTTACTATAAAATTGCACAGAATTTAGTTTAAAGAATTCCTCAAAAAAGCTTCTATACTGCAATAAAGTACCTGCCAGATTTCTATTAGCGGAAAGTGTCCTTTGTTTATTTATTCATTTACTATCAAAACATATCTGTGGATGAGACCCCGGATATGGAAGGGAGTTACACAGCTAATTTCAATTATCTTCAAGCAACACTTACTCTCTTCCCATCAGCTTAGAAAAACAAACAAAGGAACATTCACAAATCTATTAACCAGTTTCATAGCAACTCCGCCTGCCTTGCATTGCATTGGAAACATTTTATTTGTTTTTTGTTTTTTGTTTTTTTTTTCATTTGCTCACCTCACCAGTTTCTTGGCTTATGTAGATATCAATTAATTTTTGTTACTTAACTTTCTGCACGTAACAATCTCACTAGCATAGTTGTTTTCTAGAAAATTGCATAAATTTACCAACTCTGGTAATAAATAAATCAGTAAACAATATTAAATAATTAAGTGAATGTAAAATATGCACTGAAAAAGTAATTAAATTTTAAATTGCGGATATCAGCTTAGTGAATGATAAGGTTGTTGTCATGGCGACTATTATATGATTTTAATCCAAGTTGTCTTAGTACATTTTGAAAACAATAACTCTTTCAGGTATAGGATTTTTTAAAAGAAAGTTGCCTTTGCTGCACACGAACACAAATGTATTGAATAAATGAATTTAAATACGTTTATCGAGTTTATTTTAGTGCATAATCATACAAAATCAACATTTGCATACCCTGTGTGTTCATTAAAGTTCATGAAGGTGGTGCACTATCGAAATTTTATGAAAAGAAAGAGGTGCAATACATGTATGTACCTTATTTATATAATTATGTAAATGAACAGAGTAAAATGAAAATTTACTTTACCCATTTGAGTCATATGACGAGCTGTATTCGCATAAGAGAGTATTGGCATATAAATCGCATGACAAGCACAGCTGGCAAGAGTGCGTTGCTTAATAAAACTGCAGGTATTTGCATTTCTAAGTCACCAGTCAAGAGAATGCAACCAAATGCACTTAGTTTTTGGAGGTCTACATGGTTTGCCTGGTCGTTCACTACGTGTTATATAAAGTTACTCTTTCATTGCAAAGTAAGTTAACCTCAGTAGCCAAAGTGGCAAGACAAGTCATCAGATGGGATGACAAAGAGGATTTGAGAACATTTTTGAAAGTGTTCTAAACAGCGACAGTGAATTTGGCGTATTTTCTGAGTTTTAAATAAAAATTAATATACAATTAGTGCTTCTGTCCATGAATTAGCTCTGAACGTAATTCAGAAATTGATAATGATGATAATTCCCCTCTAGGTCCTTCAAATTGTGCTGGCATTGTGACGCAGAAGAAACAAAGTGATTAGAACTGAATATAACCCCATTGTGTACCCACACAGGGGTTACTGTGGAGTCGGTAAAGAAAAAAAAAAAAAACTAAAAAATATAAATCAAGGCCGTGTTCAGAAATTGATATTTTCTTGGAACTTAGTGCAAAAAAATTGTGCGGAAACAAATGTTTATGCAAAGCAAATGTATAGTTAAGAGAGAGAAAACTGAAAGCTGGTATATCAGGTACGATTAGAGCATACTTTGTTCAAGTTATTCTGATGTCTCATGTGCGAAAGTGACGACCATACTGGAGTATGACGAGGTGAATTGAGACACTCATATATGGAGAAACAACGAGCAGACAGAGGGCAATTCACCGACGACAGAAATGAAGACCGCATTCATGAGATAAAAAGATTAGGCCTATAGCATTTTCCTGCAAAATTGTCAGGGATAAGAGCCTAATGGCATCAGAGGGCGCCTCTCATACGTGCGAAGCAATAGATCCAATTGTGCAAGATGTGGAATCCATTTTTACAAACTTTTAGAATATTCTTCTAGATGATGCTTGTACTTGATCATTTATGTAGGTGATGATGTGACAGCAAGTGCAACTGTTGTACTACACGTGTGTGACCCAGACATTGTATCTGGATATTCATCTCCAGCTCTCTTTACAGGATTGATGGATACAGAAACAAATGTACCGTGAGAGCAATTAGGAAGGAAATGCCGCCCGATATCTCTCATGATAAACTGAAACGTGGCGATTATGAAACACGGTCTGCAAAGAATGTGCTGTGTGTGAGATGGAAGGATAGATAACAAGGATATTTTTTCCCCCTCGAAGAAACACGAAACTGCTGACATAGACAAGCTGAGCAGAGGGAAAGGTCAAACACCATGAGAGGAGGTAAAGAAAGCGAAGTATGTATGCCCTTGAGTAACAGAGGGAAATGGAAGGTACTGATTTGCAAGATCAAATGAAAGCTTTGTTTCCCATAATGTGACGCGCAGTTATTTCTCTATCTGCTAGACATGTGCAAAGTCAACTGTTTCGTTTTGTTTCACAAGAAAACTTGTAAGAGAAAGACATTACATGGACTTTGCAACCAACAGCTCTCATCAGCTGCTTCAAAGCTTAACTGGTCAGAGTACAGCGTTAAGAGGTAGACCTTTAGCTGAGAATGCCCCATTGAGACTGCGAGCTAAAATATGGGCCCACTTTCCGATGCAAATTCCACCCGTAGACAAGAAAAGAAAGAAGAAAAAAGTAGGCTACAGTATCGCAGGTTCAATCTCTGCCAGGATCAATTTATTTTATCGGGCGTGAACTCCTAAGTATGGCTTCCTTCGGAAGGGAAGTCCTGTGATTTACGGTATGAGAAAGAACCTCAAGCCTGAAACGAGAGGCTTCTGAGCAAAATTTATCGGCCATCTCACGGCCTGAATTGAATGGAACGCTGATGACCTGAGATGTTAAAGAGCGCCCGTAAATAAAACAAAATCTTCTTCTTACCCTTCTTTTGGATAACTGTTTTGAGATCTAACACGCCAACAACCATGTTAGGCCATCAAGATCATCGAGTCTATACTTCTAGTATCATGCATGCAAAATTTCAGGAATCAAGTTGTATTGGTGCATTTTATATGCATTTTAAACTTTGAAACACACTTGTGCAACTATACAGGGGTTAAGAAACTTTGTTTGGTGTAAATTAGCTTTTATTAACCTCTAAAACCGCCACGTGCTTATAGCTGAAGGAAAGCTGGCTCTTTTGTACTCCGAGAGCTATGTACCTCCATTTTGTTACTAGGTAACTTGCATTTTCTTTAGCTGCAATCTGTGGAGGAAAGGCTAAGTACTACAAATACGGCAGATATGGGGTTAAAGAAATAAAGCACCAAAACTGTTACAAATATGTGGTACACATTTTGTATTACCATGCAGAGAGCTAACTGAACATGTGGTACATCTTTACCACCAAATCTGAAAGAGTTAGTTTAATTTATAGGAATAATAACAAGAAACCCAAAACGAAATAAAAGACAATAAGCAACATTATAAAAGAGACAGAAAGATTAGCAGCATGCCAAATCGATTTAATATGGTGTACATAATATATTATAAAAACAGGGTGTAAAAAAAAAGATACGTTACATATTTTGAGAAACGTTGCTCATATATACAAAATAAAAAAAACCAAAACATAACATGAACGTAGCTATGGGATTGCTTGATTTCTTTGTTAGAGTCCTTTTTCTACACCCGTACCACGTAGCAGAATATTCAAAACGGAACTTTGGGAAAGAGAAAATTATATGAAATGTTCAATGTCTTCCGTTAGTTCGGATACGTTCATCACCCCTCCGTGGCATGGAATCCCTGATGCGCTGGAGCATCTCGTATTGTCTGACAGTCTTACGAGTATGAAGACTCTGTACACCTTCGGCTAATCCGTAAATCATGTGAACATCTGCCAACTGCACATTTGAATACCTCTCTTTACTGTGCCTGGAACGAGATCCATAAACACATAGAACTGACCTACTTGCTCAGTGCTACTTCAAACAATGGAGTGAGCAGTATAACAAGCGGACTACATGCTACAGAACGACACAATTACGGTGAACCCAGGAACTAAGCGTGGTGACGACACCCTTACCCAACTTAAACACAGGTAAAGGCGAATGTTTACCTACTGTATGTATTAAGCAACTGTTTTGCTGTAGGATTGTTGCCACAGAACCTTCTAGCTTAACCTTGTGAAAGCGAAATAATAGACAAAGGCTATAGCAAGGAAATAAAGTATTTCACACCTATTTCATATAACATATTTATATACCCTCTATATGTAAGAAATATCTCTCCAAAGTTTTGACATATATTTTTGACATATGCTGTATATATATGAGAAAGGAAATAATGCAAACATTTATAAAACAATTAATCGACTTATAATTATTAGTTCTCTCCAAGTAAGAACAAAACATACATAACGTGGCAAATGTTAAGAGAAACAACAGATCAAGAGCTACATCTCTATAATATATAGCATGTAGGTGCTCCTGTCTTACATTTAATTTAGGCAACCAACTCAAAAACAGATGGAGCAGAGAGCTATGCATATATTTCATGATTTCTAAAAATAGATGAGTCTAACGTGGATTAGGTTGGGGCTAGGGCGGATGAGGTTGACCAGAGAATATACGCTTTTTATGGAAATAGAGAAAATTGGCAGTACATTCTAATGGGATGTCCAGATATCAAACAATGGAAATTGACTGCGCTTGGATCTAAGTTTGCTAAATCGAGTAGGGATAGTTGAGCATGGTGGAATATGTTTGCACAGGAAGACAACTGACTAAATCTTGGTTCTTTTATATGTAAAGTGCATGGAATTGTGTACTTTGCTGAAGTAGATAGGCTGTTAGTCTGAATGTGTGTACGGTTTGTGCGCGTAAACGAGAAAATGAGTGTATTTGTTGATATCCTCACCGAAAAATTAAAAATAACTTAAGTATTAAACTACCTTAAAAATGAGAAATGTTGAGGCGAGAAGGTTAAATTAACTCCTACGCATATAATTAGAAATTGACCTTGAATATGTTTGCATGCGCGCATATTTAAGTATTTCTGCTTAGGTGATAATAACTTAATTGTATATGATTATAAATAAATATTTTCTCCTTAAGCGTCGATGAAATTACTAGCACGCACGGTCGAAAGATCAATGCGAACCATATTGTATAAACATTTTTGTAAATATTGAGCAATAAATACACTTTACTGCTCACTACAATATGCGTGCTTGAGTCAGCGTGATTCTGCAACACTCTTGTCCCTTCAACTGACCCACTCAGTACCTGATTCTAAACCTGTAAAGGTGTAGAGAACAATGCCTGGGTTGTTAGAAGCAGCAGGTGAAACAACAGAATATTCATCCGCGCACTCTACCGGAACTTCAGAACAAGTGGCTGCAAACAGATGCTGCATGCCTCACTGTCTTGCACAGAGTGCAAGCAATTACACGGTTTCAGCCGTTATTAGGTAATCTCTGCTAAGGGTGTATATTTGCTGGAGACGTCAGGTATAAACGCCCATTATGCGAACCACAAATGCTGGAACATCACATCAACAAACTTAACAGTATAATTATATATACAGGGTGCGCCCAAATGAGTGCGGCGATTTTTTTATATTTTATGGTCATATTATTAGAGATATGGTGATTGGATGTGGAGCTATAAGATAAGTATCCCTCAAAGTTTAGTTTGAATTCCCAGGAAAACACAATGCTTCTTCCTACGGCCTCAAGGGCGCTCGATACAGTTGTATCTGCTACTCCAACAGTTGTAAGATGGCGACGAACTGTGATAAAGCTTACGCTGTTCTCGAATTTCACTCAAGTCCACCAGTGATAACCGTGCGGCGAAACTTTAGAACGAGGTTCGGGAAAGATTCACCCAGTGCCAACTCCATTCGTTGATGATATCAACAGTTAAAACCATGGGATGACTGTGTACGGGTAAATCAACGGGTAGACCGAGTATGCCTGAAGAAACAGTTGAGCGTCTGCGAGCCAGTTTCACTTGTAGCACGCAAAAGTCAACTGGTCAAGCGAGTAGTGAATTGAACATGCCACGTTCGACCGTTTGGAAAGTCTTGCGGAAACATTGAAGTTGCAGCTGCTAGAAGCATTGTCGGCAAGGACAAAGTGAAGCGCTTTGAGTTGTACACGTTTCCAGAAGCGTATGGAAGACTATGAGTTCTGTAACAAGTTTGTTTACAGTGATGAGGCAACATTTCATTTGGTTTTTTTTTTTTTTTTTTTTGAGTAGTGTTTAACGCCCGTTTTTACTACTGAGGCACCACAGGCGGTGGACACTGGTGATACATGTAATGAAATGATATATTGGGAAAGGATTTATTTTTTTTTTTTTTAAGGAAGGAAGCGTTCCAGGCCTAAGTTTAGGTACCTCCCCGGCATTTGCCAGTTATGAAGACTGAGGAAAACCTGGAAAAAACCCCAGTCAGGGAGGACGGTCCTGGCGGGATTCGAACCGCAGACCTCCCGCTCACGAGTCCGTGCCTTAACGACCTCGGCCACCCGTGGCGGTCTTTCATTTGGGTGGTAAAGTGAACAGGCACAATGTACGCATTTGGGGAACTGAAAATCTCTACGTTCGTGAATCTCCTAAACTGAATGTTTTCTGTGCGATATTAAACTTGAAAATTTGCGTCCCTTCTTCTCCACTGAAAATTCCATTACAGGGCACATCTGCCTGCTGGAGAATTGGCTCATGCCACAGTTGGAGACCGATAGTGTAAATTCATCTACCAACAGGATGGTGCTCAACCTCATTCCATCATGATGTTCGTGACTTCCTCAACACCAAACTTTGAGACCGATGGATTGGTCGTACCAGGAATGAAGATAACGCGCTCAATTCATGGCCTCCGCGCTCTCCTGGCCCAACCCCTTGCTACTTTTTCGCTTAGGGTTATGTGAAAGACGTAGTTTTCACACCAGAACTACCGGATGATCTGCTAGAACTGCGGGCTCGCATCATCAACACTTTTGTCGAATCGACAGGGACATGCTAAGTCGAGTTGATTACAGAATTGATGTGTGTAAAGTCATTCATGCAGCACACCTTGAGTACTTGTAAGTCCTGTAAAAACTTTGTGAGTTTTCTATCTGACTATAGGTTTGTAATGGTACGTCAAATAATAAAGCTACAATAATGTTTTGAAATCTCTCCAATCATTTGTTCGCACTCTGTATATATAATTATACTATTAACTTTGTTGGTGATATATAGGGTTAGTTTAATGTTTTGCACCACCTAATTAGCTTTTGAAGATTGTTGTTTAATGACATGAAATTTGGTGTGTGGGAATAGTCATGTACTGAGAACTCAAAAATGATATTTCCGACTTTTTTCTACCTCCGGTTTGACCGAAAGTAGCTGTAACTGTATTATTTTAAATGTAATACACAACATATTATTTCATTTTCAAATAATGTTTATTAAGAGCTTTTCAGGAAGCATTCATACGTCTGTGCAAATTTATGCTCCTCTATTAAGAAAACAAAAAAGTGTAGAAAATAATAAAACGCTCTTTCCTTAACAAATATCGTACGAATTCCATGTTCAAACTGGTAGCCCCTTAGATGGTTAAAAATGTGGAATAGAAGTCAATTAAGGAATGACTGAACCAGTCTTTAGGAGTGTCTTCCATCTCTTCCGTTATTTGATACTCCAGATCTTGTAAGTTGTTGATTATTTCTCGATACACTACTGACTTCAAATGGCTCCACCCAAAGCCGACAAATCTGAGGATCGTGCTGGCCACTCTATGTGACCTCTCCTACCAATCCATCGTTGTGGAAAAACTTGTCTATGTGCTGCCGAACATTCTGGCCCATAGTGAGCTGGAACCGGACGTGGAAACAAATTTACGATAGCGGGTACTACTTGATCTATCTATTAGCGTTTAGCGTTCCTCTAAAGCAGAAAGGACCAACAATACCAGTCTAAACATTTGGTGGTTCTCCCTCATCCATTATGGATATACGTCTGATCAGTATCGGCAGTTGTGGCTTCATCTGAGAATACAATTTCTCTAACAAAAACTGCATTGTTGTTAATGCACTCCGTTATTACTTTACAAAACTGCATTCTACTATCGGATAGTTCTCTGGAAGTTCCTGCGAAGTTTGACTTTTTAAGGATGCTACTGGGCACTTTTAAGGATTTTCATCACTGAACTTTGGCTTATATTTGGTTCAAATGACAAATTTGGGGTTACGAAGGAAAACATCCAATGAAATATTTTCATCAGTTGCATGTTTCGGGCGACCTGAAATAGGTAAGTTCTTTACGCTCCCAAGTTGAGTAACCTTTTTTGCAGTTCTTGTCACTGTTGAATTAGATTTCGATCCGGGTGTACATCATTAAATAAATTCGCCACTTCTCGATGAAATTGTTGCCTATACAATTAAAATTAGATTTGTTTTCCTTTTGCTCATCAGATAGGATTATTTAACGCACTAAATGTCTGATTTAATTCCTTAAATAAGATGTTTCTGTATCTATAAACACGATTCCACGGATGTAAAGGAAGAAAGAGTCTTTATGTTATTATTGGCAAAACACAGTAAACAAATCAAGCGTTTTCTTATTTGCTATAAATCTTTTTTTTTTTTTCCTTGATTTAGAAACAATAAATTTGTGTAGAAGTATCTAGTGTGAATATTTTTTTAAAATCTCTTAATGAGCTCTATTCGAAAATGTAAAAATATAATGGTGTTACATTTAAAATAAAATAGGTGGATCGGGTAGGTAATATCATTTTTCTGTTTTCAGTATACGGCTCTCCCCACATGCCGAGTTTCATGTCACTGAACCACATGGTTAAAAAGTATTTAGTTGGTGAGAGGATTTTAACTAATCTTGTATAATAACTACATTAATAACAATGACTCCATGGGTTTCAAACTAAGTTTACAGTTCATTTTACTGAAACGGGAGAGCTAATTAAATGCGCTACATTCATTAGTTAAAATGTACAAAAATAAATATAATGTTGCTAACATTTAATTATAGGGCTTATTTAACTTTCCTGAATCAAGCGCCACTAAAATAAATGCACGTTGCATATTATATCTACTGTTGTTTTTGCATTGGTCAATTTAATGACAAATATGATAAATTCTGTAATACTGTAATACTACCATGCCATATCTTCCAGAAGTTCAAGAAACACAAATACAGAACAGATTTGGCTATCATTTCTCCCATGGGAGATAAAGATTGCCAAACGTCCTGCGCTGTATACAAATCTGCGGAAGAATGGAGAAAAAACATTTTGCCGGGCCCGTTTGTTAATGGGAAGAGAGGGCAGTGGCAGTACTGGACTTTGCCTGCAGATAGGAAGGAGGAGGAGGAGGGAGTAGGTAAATTTTTTAAAAAAAATGTGAGATAGCTCAGATAGGAAGAGGTAGACAATTAGGAAGGAAGTAGGGAAACATAAGTCACATTTTTTTAATTATTTGTAAATATATAAGAGTGAGTATACGTTAATTACTTTTGTATTTTTTGTTTATTTTATTTAGATATTAAGCACTTTCTATTGTATATTGTGGTTATATTTATTTATGTATTAATATATTGTTTGTCTCTTGAGAGTTCAATACTGGTTTATACATTTTCACATATTTCTAGTGCATTGGGAAAGCACATAAGGTCCCAGGACGAGATGGTTGATTTAGATTTGTAAAAATATTTTTATGAATAAATACATTATTAATATTTCTACTACAACAACTAGTACTATTATTGTACCCTTTGAACAGATAAGATTGAGGGGCAGTTGCCTTCTTTTCAGGAGTAGAATATCTTTGTACAATCGCTAAATGATGAATACTAAACTGATTTCTTGATTGATTGATTTTATTTATGGACGCACTTTAACATCTCAGGTCATTAGCGTCCCATTCAAATCAGGGCTTGAAACGGCCGACAAATTTTGCTCAGAGGCCTCTGTTTTAGGCTTGAGGTTCTTTTTCTTGTTGTAAATGTACGACACGGGACCCACGGCTTTACTTCCCTTCCGAAGGAAGCCATACTTCGGATTTTTACGCCCGAAAAAATCCATCAATCCTGGTCAAGTTCGAATCCGCGATCTTGGGTATAGGAGGCAAGTATGGTAACCACTACACCACCAGGACCGACAAACTGATTTCAAGTAACTATAATTGCACCTTAGTCTTTCCAATTGATAGAAATTATATTTTTTATGCTGTCACATTTGTATAGTATGTACCTCCGATGTTTCTTACGTGTCGAATGGAAGATGGTGGGCATTATTTTCTCTTATAGTTCCTGCTCATTTCAGATTATTTTAGAAAACTTCAAATTCAGTTTATAAGAAGAGAATCATAAAAAATAATTGAGAAAGTGAACTTGGATATCCTGCATCAGATATAGGACAACTGATTTACCAAATGAAAGTCTGTAGCTCTTTCTTGGTACAAATTAAGCTGTAGAAATTTGATTTCATACATGCTGCCCATGTTGTGAAGCCAAATCTGATAAACTACTTGCATCCTTGACACACATTAAAAAGATGACTCAGTTAATATCTGATATCTAGGATGTTATGTTAGTGGAGGAAATGAACACTTCTGAATTTGACAGTACATACATTCCTGTGCTTTAGTATGCTGATGATGTAATTCCTTTATCTGAAACAAGAGCTGGTTTGCAGAAAGGCATTCACATCCTAGAAGAGTAAAGCCTAAAATGGGTACAGTATTAAATGTTAACAAAACCAAATCAACGAATTTTAAAAATCACTACGTGTGTGGCAGAGATGAAAAATGATACTACAGTGGTCAAGAAATACAAAAGGTTAAACATATTTGTTATATGAGAGTAACCCTTAATTTAATAGAATGCACGTTATTTTATTAATTATAAAGCACAAGGTCCACTAAATGAGTTACTATGTGTTCTGACTCGCAGAGTGTAAATATCTAAAAATAACCTAAAACTTTTCCTTCTCAAGTAATTTGACATAAGACGTTTGGGTATCTTCATTTCCTTCCAAAAATTCTTCTTGTAAGAGGTATATAACCGTTCAAGTAAAATACCCCAATAAATGCAGATATTTTTTTTTCAATGAAGATCGAAATTATTGGTAATTTTTAATCACTGCACACTATACACTCATTTATAATAAATGTTCAATTACATCTAATTCAAGAATACCCCAAAGAACTCAAATTTGATTTTCATTGTTCAGCGGTATCTCAGTCAGTGAATTTGTTTCTATAAATTAGGGTGATATCTGTAGTACAATCTCATTAAATTCCAGGAAGTAATTCGTCTAGTAGCATACGGAAAATTACATACATTTTTGATACTATCATTATAACATATAATATATATTACAAACTTGACATTCACCAATACTTATTGGATCCGTCCTGGTGGTCTAATGGTAACCATACTTGCCTCGTAAACCCACATCGCGGGTTCAATTCCTGCCCTTTTCGGGCGTAAAATCCTAAGTATGGCTTCCTTTGGAAGAGAAGTAAAGCCGTGGGTCCCATGTCGTGCATTTACGACACGAAAAAGAACCTCAAGCCTGAAAGAAGAGGCCTATGAGCAAAATTTGTCGGCCGTTTCACTTCTTGAATTGAATAGGACGCTAATGACCTGAGACGTTAAAGAGCGTCCGTAAATAAAACAAATAAAACAAACCAGTACTTGCTTCAGTTTCTATTAGTTTATTCAGTTCTTTTGCACTTCTATATCGTTATTCATATTAAGATTTTTTATTGCTTGCTTTGTCATCTTTAACATATTCTCAACATTAACTTTTACCTTACAAGAATCTATACCATCACAACTCTCAATAAGTTTATAAATTTCATGTGATACAAGTTTATACCTTTTCAAGAATTTAAGTACATATACAACATCAATATTTATGTAAATATTATGCCAGGTTTCATTTAATTTGACAAAAATACTGTATGTAATTTTTCAGATATATACATTTTTAGCAGTGAATATTCCCACTAGGTCATTTATGACCCACTTTGTAGTTAAGAAGTATTAAAATACAGAGGGTGTCAAAAATGTTTACACACTTCAAACAAAGAAAAAACTGTATTAACATAACAAAACTGAATTCATATAAACAGAAAATGATGTGCACTAATCATCTTAGACTTTTACAATTACAACAGTTGCTCAAAATGCCATCGATACAGTTCTGAGTACGTTGAACTACTGATTGAGCAACGTTTGCGAAAGTGTCCATAGCACATGCCGTTTCACTTTCTTTCCGAAGTGCTGTCAGTGTCGCTGGTTTTCTACGGTATACGACATCCTTAAGAGTTCCCCATAGGTAGAAGTCCAACGGAGTTAGACCAGGAGAATGTGGCGGAAACTCAATCGGACCTCCAGTGCCTTGGAAGATTGTCATCAAAGTACGCACGTACATCTCGGTAGTAATGTGGTGGTGCACTATCCTGTTGCAAGTAAAAGAGTGTATGAATGGCGGGTAAGACGGATGTGCGTATCGTGTTCAGGAGACTGAGCTAGTTACTGTTCCTTCGAAAAAGAAAGGTCCAATTAGACCCCTAGCGGGGCTTGTTGCTGTGCGAGCTGTCCCAGATCTGCCTTGTGAATATCGCATACGGTAGCACGAGTCTCAAATTTGTCTCGAATTCGTGCAATTGTTACTCGCGTTAGCGGTTCTGTTCTGTACACACGTCTCCATTACCTTTGAACTTCAACAATATGTGCTTCTGTATTTTCCCTTCTGCGAACAAACGAAAGCATGTAAATAAAGGGCAAGCCTCATTGAATACTTTTCCACAAAATCAAATTACAAAAACGTACATGAATTATGTCGTGAAGCAGTTGTAATTCTTGTGTTATAAACTGCTCTGTAGTATTTATTTTAGCAACTTGCTAGCCCTACGGGCTGAGCCTTTTGAAATGTCTGTTTCTTGCGATATACAACATATATTTCTTTGATAACGTTGTAATATTTTTCCAATCTCATCAATGCATTTTTTTCCGTTAGTTAGTTAGCTATTCTGTGGTTTATCGAATCTGTTTCTCTATATCTAAGAATACTTTTTGTACAGAAACTGTTAATTTTGGAACCGCAATGCGAGCTTATTTATATACCATTACCTACATAGAAATGTCATACGCAATGATTTCAGTTCTAGTGCTAACTTGTGGCTAGCATTTCAATACATTAAATTTGATTCAGGTACAATAATGAAGTCACGTGCACATTAAGAGCGGGAGGATTACGGATCGATAACCCCGGGGATTTGGTCGGTCGGTCGGCCAGCCTTTGCGGCCTGCGCTTGTGGCCGGAGGATGGATGATTGGGACGTATGTATAAATCAACACATAGCCACCTCGCTGTTAATCATAAGTTGTTCATTTGATTTTACAAAATATTTCATACCTTCCTTGTCCATATTTAAAGTTTAATCACATATTGCAGACAATATTTTTAAAACAGTATAGAGAAAATAGTTTTAAGTTTGTAACTTGTCCTCCATTCTGCTCTACTAGATTATTTATAAAATTCAGGTCGACATCCTCTCGCTAAAGCATAGGTAAGATTTGATTTAGGAAGTATACTAGAACAACAACCTCTAGGATGTGCAGGGAGAAAGATTACTTTTCAGTATAGGAGAAGATGTAGAAGTTATAAGTATGGCGATTTATACAACAATATACAAGACTTGATTAACATACAAAAATAACCTTAACTTTACTCATACACTAAATACGCAACTTTGAAATAAACAATAACCCAACACACCACGGAAGCTCTTAAGTCTCAGGTCTTCAGTGTCCCATATAATTCAGGGCGTGAAATGGCAGACATATTTTGCTCAGAGGTCTCTTCTTTCAGGCTTGAGGTTCTTTTTCGTGCCGTAAATGTACGACACGGGACCCACGGCTTTACTTCCCTTCGGAAGGCAGCCTACTTCGGATTTTTACGCCCGTACTATTAATCCGGAGGTCTTAACTTTGAATCCTGGTCAACTCCAGCTGACAGATAAGGTTATTCTGGATTTTTCCTTACCCTTAGAAGCTGAATGGCAAACAATTTTAAGACGCCAAGGACTCTGAGCTCATTTGCGCCATCATTAATTCATTTCATTTCATTTATTCCTACACACTTAGTACATGTACAGTATTCATGTCCAATCCACAGACGTCGCGAGAGGGACGATAACGCAGTCAAAGCAACAATAAATAAAACATTAAAAAACAACGAGCTTAGACGCAATATTAAAATCCTTACAACACAATGAACAAGCCTTAACAAACCTTCATTTTACTAAAGTAATTGGCTCATCTTATGCGAGGGCTTTGGTTGTACAAATTATGAAGAAATGTTAAGCATTTACCTTCTTAGTACCGAAGCAATCCCATCCAAGGGACAACAGGAAGAGAAACCGAAAATGGTAGAAAAGTTTATGTCACATTATTCTCTAGAACACCAGGAACAATATACGGAAAACAAAAAGTCTTCCAGCGTGGACAGCGTGGGTTTACGTGTAATATGGATACAATCTAAAGATATTTCATACACATTTTTATGGCAATTCCAAAGATTTGCAAATGTATTTATTGTTTTACATGTTTACAGGAATCTAAACGAATTAATGGTAACGAATTAATGGTAACACATGACCAGAAACTTTTCACACAGAAATACCCCCCCCCCCAAGGCCGTTGCGTAATTCACAATTATTCTACTAAGTATGAAATAATTTTTATTATAATAATTGCCAATTAAATTCTCCAAACTTATGATTCTCGAAATAAATTAACTTTTTGTTTAGCACCTTATTGCAGTATATGCTATTAAACACGTATGTTTTTAAATGTTGACCAAGTAAATCTCTTTTTATGGTTGCATGTGATGATATAACATGGCTATATCCTCGGTTTGGATCATTCCCAGTGTCAGCTGGTTGTGTAATGGATCTGAGCAGGGTAAACCAACGAAATAACCCCCGGGGGTCATTTAAAGCTGCTGTGTTGGGAGCCAGAGAGTCAAGCTAACTAGTACATCAGTTCAGCAGTGTCACGCTTGAATGTTTGCTACTCAAAAATTGTGAAATTAAATATCGCCTTGCAATAGAATTGCAAGAGGAATAATTAAATTAGACAAGAATTATACAACTATTACAAGAATGCATGTACAGCTTGTTTGTACGAGGAAGGATTATCGCCTTCACAAAATCCTTATTTGGTGTCATACTTATCTTTTAAGTAAACAACTTCTGCTCGCTGTATTCAGTTGTTCAGATATAGTTTCGTAAAGAAGGCTATGTGCAGAAGATTGTGACATGTTCAAAATGGAATTTCAAGCTGTTATTAAGTTCTTCACAAAAGAACGACTTACTCCAAATGAAATTAAACAACGATTGGACGGGGTATATGGGGAAGCATCCCCCCTCATATTCTACCGTAAAAGAATGGGTCAAACTTTTTTCGAATGGGTCGAGAAAGCATTGAAGACGAAGAGACTGCAGGTCGGCCCTTGGAGGTGCTCAATTCTGAAAATTTCGCTCTTGTGGAAGGAAAAAATAATAGAAGACCGTCGGTTCAAAGTTACAAAAATAGCAACATGGTTGGGCCTTTCTAAAACAACAGCCCTTATTTAAATATGAATAAGGATAGTGCAAGATGGGTGCCTAGACATCTTTCCTCAGTCCAAAAGCAGCAACGAGTCCTCTGTTGTCAGGTATTTTTGGAGCTCTGCCATGGCAACGAGGGAGAAGTTCTGCAAACCATTGTTATAGGAGATGCACAGTAAATTTTTTAAAGCTCAAAATTCAGTTAATTTGTCGTATTTTGAAGACACGGAATGATGGTGTCATGGATGTGTCTAGTGTTCATTCATGGGTGCGACAGCTCAAGGAAGGCAGATTGTTGTGTGACAACAAACCAAAGCAACCTCGGCCTCGCACAAGTCGGTCTGACGACATGATCGAGAGAGTGGATCGCTGAATGAAACACATCACCTCCAAAGTTGGCATTTCCGAGGGATCTGTGCACACAACCCTGCATGAAGACCTGAAAAGGCGAAAAGTATCCTCCAGGCCAGACAAGCTTGTGCAAGGCCGAGAATGCCTTGGTTTGTTGCCACACGAAAATCTCCCTGCCTTGAACTGCCGCACCCATGAACGCACTTAGACACAACCATGACACCATTACCACAACCGGCGGTGAATTTCAATCGATCAAACCACGCAAATGGAGAAAACCAATATCTGGTAATGAAAAGGTCGCCATTTTGAAATATCTCACTCTCGCTGCTGCCGCTAGAGTTCTGTCTGCCAAACAGTGCTGCCATCTCTGTCACGCATTGACAACGAGTGCGCGCGTATTTTAAAACAAACTCCATGTTTCTAACTGTATACAGTCCTGAGAAAGAGAGAAACGGATGAATTATAACTTGAATGTACCTCGTGTAACTATTAAATAAATTACAATGTACCCGGAAAACACCATTGAAATAGTCATTGCAGTGAATGTTGTTGCTCTTAAGATATTTTCATATATAAGTAAACATTATACTTATTGTATTATTTACATAAATATAATAAACACACCATAAGGAACTCTGTGTTAAAACAGTTCATTTTTCCAACAAGTCCACATATTTGATTGACAGGTTCGTAGTAAATAAATGGTACAAAATTTCTTAATTCTCCAACTAATTTTGTTCTGCATTTTATCGGAAAACTTTTTATTGATGTTTAAAGCCATCTTTTATTTCTGAGGCATCTCAGCAGGTAAATACTGATGATGCATAAGATAATATGAAAAATCGGGAAAGGATTTTTTTAAGGAAAGAATTGTTTTAGTCCTAATTTTAGGGTACCTCCCCGGTATTTGCCATTTATGAAGACTGAAACAACTAGATAAGCCAGAACGCATACGTTAGTGTCTTATATGAGCTGAATTGGAATTATATTTTAGTGGAATATTCAAATTACAAAGGAAATGGGAATTCCTAGGACTTCACGACCGGTACCAATTATAAGAACTGAGTGTTCCGGGTGTAAGTCCGTGGTCCAATGGAATTCTCCTTCATCATTCTAGACGTTTCGTCTTCGACTGAAGAAGTCACTGCCTCGTCTCCAAGAAGATCACTTGAGCACACCACTGAAGATGTCCACTGCAGTTATGGACGAAACATCTGGGAAGATGAAGCAGAAGAATCCCATTGGGTCACGGTCTCACACCCGGAAGACTGGGTTCATGTAATTGACATTAACGTATGACTTATCTAGTTGTTTCATAAGGTTGTTTCACATCTATGCTGGAGGTTTCCACAGTGGTTTCCGATGTGAAGCGAACGGAATAGGCCCACTATATTTTGCCAGGATCATTTATCATGCAATACATGAAGGGGTTTGTATAGTGTCTGTACATAGCGAACAGATTTTTATTTATGTTGCAGAAAAGCAGCCAGAGGACGGTGAATAATCTTCGTAGTTGGTGATACTATTTTTGTATGGAGATTTAAAATGATGCAATTTCATGCTCTGAGATTTCGTATCAAGTTCAAAATGATGACACCAAACTGTCATAACAATGAGAGCACTTCTCTTAAGAAGTTCTCTTGTGATGAACAGAGCATAACATTTTCTGTCGCTAATTTTAATGACCTGCTGATCTGATTGTGTCCTGTTCGTTACAAGTGAATCTGCTATTTCATACTCAGCCACGTGTTAATGATCTCTAACCCTCTTCAATTGAGGCTGTTCGAGGGCGAATAGTTGATCTGTATTCTAACGCTGCACACCTTTCTATGTGCATGTTGTTTAATGTAAGCAGTGAGGATTACTTCTTCAGTACAATAACAGCATACTAACAAAATAATATATGTAGTAAACCATGTATTTTGGGATTTCTCATGGTCAACCGATCCATGTTACTGGCTTAGACCACAGCAAATATAGGATCTACAGAGCAACACTTATTATTCTATAGGAAGTTCCTGTATGTCCCTCGTCGACATGTAAGACCGAAACACCACAATAACTGTATAATAAAACACCCTTATTTTCAATTATAAAGTCAACTATGACTCGCTAGGATATACTGGAGCTGCCTCATCTGGCATCTCCTTAGCAAATAATCCGTTATCCTTCTTAGTTCTCTTAAGAAATTGAAATTATTTCTTGATGGATGCTATTCTTCGTTTCGTCTAAGGTGTGGCCTTTCTTTGTGTTCCATACTTTTAATATTCAGCAGAGATAATAATAACAGGAAAGGAAATAGTTATATGTTTTCACTCATAAGTTCATAATTTTAGTTTGGAAAATTTAACGAATCGCCTACAGACATAATGGATGTATTTATCATTGCAGTGTTCTACTAAAATTACGTTCTCTCATATTTGTTTCAGGAAAAATGAGATTGAAAATTATTTACACATACCTATGGCTGTTTTCTCATAAAAATCTAACCTATTATTCTGCTACTGCTAACTGTGGCATGAACAAGATTAGAATTAACCTCGTCCTCACGTGTTTGAATCAAAATTGCATTCACAAAATTCTGGCTGCACATACACCCGGTATAAGATTTTGCACCACATTTTATAGTATTTTAACATAAGTAACTTCTTAATTACACTAACACAAGTAGAGAAGTAAAGCCGCGAGTCCCATGTAAATTTAATACACGTAAAAGAAACTCAAGTCTGAAAGAAAAGGTCTCTGAGCAAAATTTATCGTTTGTTTCACGTCAAGAACTGAAATGGACGCTAATGACCTTAGATTTTGAAAAGCGCCCGTAAATAAATTAAATAAAATACCTAACGCAAATGTAGGAAATTCGGTTTGTTTCCTTTTCTCCGCTGCCGTTCAAGAAAGGAGGCTGCTGCACCAGAGCGCTTCAAGCTGTAAGGGTAAATTCTGTTAGAGTTAGTAAAGGAAACGGCAGGTACTTTTTTCTCCACGCCACAGTGCTGATACAGTTCCGTTCTGAAAGCAAATGCATACTTTGCTGTTCTATATATTTGACTGTAAAACATGGCGCCCTGTTTTGCCGGAACTGATAAATCTATCCACTCTCCAACAGCTAAACCGCTTAGCAGATATACAATAGATCTAGCAAGATCTATCAAGATCTATCTAGATTAAGCCCATATACCTAAGCAAGTATATGGGCTTAATGGAACACTGTTTGAAAAAACGCCAGCCTATGACAACAGCTTCAAGTATTGGCAACTAAGCAAAGTGTCCCTCCCTTGCAGTTCAGGAATGAAGAGAATGAGAAAGGTCATCATAATTTGGTGGAACGTATATCTCGTTAGGCTGCTATGTCGGTCAAGTTCCTGCTTCATTTGGGAATATCTCACGGCAACAGTTTATACGAGTACTCTATTGCATTATTTTAAACCACGTGTTTTCTAAGGAAAACCTTGCATATCTCTTGTTAGATCTCTTGAAGGTGCTGTGTTCTGCAGTATCAAAACAACAAGTAAAATTTAAGTATTATGAAGTTTTGTGTTTTTTTTTTATCCTCATTGATGATTAATTATTGTATGACTGAAAAAAAATACCCCTGCATTCACATAGTTTAACTCTTTAAGTAAATGGAATAGCTGCTACTTTGTTTCATAATTTGTGTTCTAACGACTCTCCCAGGCGTCGTAACTATGTGGCTATCTGTGCACGCTGCTTGTGACCCAAAGCGGATCACCTACCAGCGGCATGCATTTGGGTCATATTCTGTAGTTCCTAATGTTTTATATTTCCATTACGACAGTGTTTTCTACTCTGCATATACAATAATTTGGCTTACATTTGCGCAGAGAGATATTTTAGCTTAGTCTAAGTGACTTGCTTTTGGTAAATTCTGCGGAAAAATATGAGCCTTTATGCTTAATTCTGGTATCAAATTGAGAATCCATTATCACTGTGGCTTAATGGAGGCGGCCGCTGCCAACATTTCAATAAGAGTGACACAAACGCTTATGTAGCGCTTGGAACTCGCATTCGGAAGGTATTGGGTTCAAAACCCTTGGGGTCCGTTACCCAAAACTGGATTCTAGCGAATTCCGAAGAAATGAAGCTATTGTAGTTGTACCCATGACACAATTTTTTAAAAATGTCTTCAAATCTCCATCGATCATGCCTACTAAGCACCAAAAAGGACAATGAAAAAAGCTACATATATATCATTGTATATATAAATACACTATAAATCAATATAACACCATCCTTTTTAGTAGTGCAACAGTCTAGTCTAGTCTAGTTTGCATAAAAGTGTGCTAGGCCTCCATTGAAGTATTTTTCATAAATTTCTTTTAAAAGTATATGTAATATATAATATATATATATTAATGAAAAATAAAAATAAAGAAACACTATTAACAACGTAACAAATTAACACTAATAATAAAAGTAGATAAAGATAAACCACCGAGAAAGAAATTTCAAGTGTGACTCTTTCTCAGTGTTTTATCTTTATCTACTTTTATTATTAGTGTTAATTTATATATATATATATATATATATGAAAAATAGCATAACACTATTAATAATATAACTAAAATAACAATAACTAGAAAAACAGAAAAGGATAAAACACTAAGAAATATTCACCCATTAGTAATCACAATATTTCAAACTACGAGTTTTTCTATGGCAGGAAGGCTAGTGAAGCTGGTAAAAATAAATATAGAACAACACTTGTCTTCTTACCGTAGAATGACTTTTAGTATTTTATCGTTTTCTGCTTTACTAGAAATGATATATTATATATGAATAGATAGATAAATCGAAGCATGATGAATAGATGAATAGATGGATAGACGGATGGATGGATGGATGGCTAGATGGATAGATGGATGGATAGATGGATAGATGGATAGATGGATGGATAGATGGATGGATGGATAGATGGATAGATAGATAGATAGATAGATAGATAGATAGATAGATAGATAGATAGATGGATGGATGGATGGATGGATGGATGGATGGATGGATGGATGGATGGATGGATGGATGGATGGATGGATGGATGGATGGATGGATGGATGGATGGATGGATGGATGGATGGATCGATGGATCGATGGATCGATGGATAGATGGATGGATAGATAGATAGATAGATAGATAGATAGATAGATAGATAGATAGATAGATAGATAGATAGATAGATAGATAGATAGATAGATAGATAGATAGATAGATAGATAGATAGATAGATAGATAGATAGATAGATAGATAGATAGATAGATAGATAGATAGATAGATAGATAGATAGATAGATAGATAGATAGATAGATAGATAGATAGATAGATAGATAGATAGATAGATAGATAGATTTGGATGGATGGATGGGTGGGTGGGTAGGTGGGTAGGTAGGTGGGTAGGTAGGTAGGTAGATAGAGATAGAGAGAGAGAGACAGAGAGACAGGTAGGTAAGTAGGTAGGTAGGTAGGTAGGTAGGTAGGTAGGTAGGTAGGTAGGTAGTTAGGTAGGTAGGTAGGTAGTTAGGTAGGTAGGTAGATAGAGAGAGAGACAGAGACAGAGAGACAGGTAGGTAGGTAGATAGAGAGAGAGACAGAGAGACAGGTAGGTAGGTAGATAGAGAGAGACAGAGAGACAGGTAGGTAGGTAGATAGAGAGAGAGACAGAGAGACAGGTAGGTAGGTAGGTAGGTAGATAGAGAGAGAGACAGAGAGACAGGTAGGTAGGTAGGTAGGTAGGTAGGTAGATAAAGAGAGAGACAGAGAGACAGGTAGGTAGGTAGGTAGGTAGGTAGGTAGGTAGGTAGGTAGGTAGGTAGGTAGGTAGGTAGGTAGGTAGGTAGTGTTTCCGTTAACGTTTTAGCGGTAATTTGTTTCTCACGCCAAATTCGGCATATAAATATCAATTAATAAACTAATAATCGATTTCGTTAACCAGAAATATTGTACTATTGGGGCGGGGGTTAACCTAAAACGAAACTTTATTAAAATATTAAAAAATCGTTCTAGCGACCGCACTCTTTATTTTCTCCTAACAAAACTCTGCACATTTCTTTAAAATAAATTGATAAAAGTAGTTTACGAAAATTAGAGCAATCTCACCATTAGGAGTGGGAGTATACACGAAAACACAAAAGGGATTAAACCAAAATGTAAAAATTGCTCTTGCGGCCACAATTTTAATTTTTTAAAGGAATCTTGGTATATACCATCAAGCGAAATAAGCAAAATAGTTTCTGAAAATCAGTGAAATTGAACAATTAGGAGGGGATTACCTGAAACCGAAAATGTAAAAATCTCCCTAACAGCACTAATATTTATTTTTTCACAACAAAACCTGGCACATATCATTTAAAATAATTTAAAAATCAGTGAAACCAGATTATTAGGAATTTTAATAATTTTACCGCAAAATTTAAAAGTTACTCAAGCTGTATCACTATTTACTTTTTAAGAAACTCTGTATATATCATTTAAATAAAACAAGAAAATAGTTCCTGAATATCAGAGAAATCGGGGCATAAGGAAGTGGGGGTTTACCTGAAACCCATTATTTAAAAATGGCTCTGGTGGCACCATTATTTCTTTCTTCACAACAAAATTCGGTATATACCATTTAATTAAAATAAGAAAAATTACTTTCTGAAAATTAAGGAAATTGGATCATTAGGACTAGGGGTATATTTGAAATCTGAAATTTAAAAAGCGCTCTTGCATTTAATTTTCTCTATATTGTTTAAAGAAGAAGAACACAAATTCATTTAGCATATAAACTGTATTTATAACGATGTATATGTTTTATATTTAACAAAAGCAGCATCGTGAAGATAGCAATTGTGAAATATTATTCTAACATGTGTGAGGGAATTATATTTGTATGTACGAGCGCTCTGCAAGAACCTTCAGAAAACGTTTGCGTTACATGTTTTACTACAGTAACATTCAAATTAAATTTCAAGGCCAAAGTAAACGGATGAAACTTTCGTTTATTTTTGATTGCTTGTATTTGCTTCGTACATTGTAATGGTTTTGAATGGTAACATGTTTTTGTCCAATTGAAACGTATGAACATCATCTTATTAAACACACAATGTAACACGAAACATTCTGATATTTTTCTCTGTTGTAGTGAATGTAAAGATGATATCAAGGGCTCCGTTCGTAATCATGGTTACATTTAAAAATATTTCAAAATACCTACACAGTATAGCTTTGTCTATCAGTGATAATATATTTCATTCAATTTTTGGTTAATCTCAATAATGATGACAATAATAATAATAATAATAATAACTTTAAAATGTGGTTTCTCATTTGTGATACAGATTGCAAGAATGCTAACTTTGTTCCCCTAATACCACGCAGTAATGTCATAATTTATTTCATTAATTAATTAGGCCATTATTTGGTTTTTATATTATTTTTAAAGCTACTCTATAAGATGAGGAATTCGCTTAGTTTACGCAGCTTCTGCATGATGTACATTTTTCATGTTTTCCCTTGGTCACTTAAGCGAACACGGGTGACCTTTACTTTACTTTACTGCTCTCTCATTTCAATCCGTTGGTTCTTTTTAGAATTAAAAATGCTAAAGCGAGGTGGGCTGGGCGGTGTAACGGTGGCTTGTGCTTCTGTTCCAGAGTGTGGTATGAAGCGGGTCTTCTAAGGAGCTTGAGTTCCTTTAGATGGGGCCTCAAACGACGTCGGCATGTTCTATCTGGAAATATATTAACGACTCCATCTACATGTGCAATCACTGCCCACGTTTCCCTATTACATTCCTTCTTCCTGGAAATCCTCCCATTGGGACAGTAATCACAACGGCCAGCTGTGAACTATGCTCAAGTACCATCCCAAACAATCCAATGCAACGTATTGAGATATAAAGGGTTGAAAAGTGTAAGAAGATAAATAGCTACTAATGAACCAAAAATACATTATTGTGTTATAAAGTGCATTAACTTAAGACACTATAATAATCTTTACTCATTAAACTGAAGTGAAACTTTCCACATAAAGAATGGCTAATTTTCATGTTGGCAACACAAATTGAATGTTTTGACTTTATTATTCTAAACTTTTGCAGCTTTTTGTTTCCACTCCTAAAACTGTTGTACTCCCTTAGCTACGAGGTGATCCAGTTATATTCCTGCCGGGCAACTAAGAGCTGGAGCTAACGTAAATCCTTCTAAAGTTTACGCTTAAAGTATATACAGTTTGTATGAAACACATTTGGAACTTGTTTAAAAATGCCACATAACTTGTAGCTGCTTCCCTTGAGATCTGCAGCCCATATTTAGCCGAATGCTCTTCCAGCTTTTATTTGCTTTGTATATTGTTAAATAGAATTCCCCAGAGACAAAAGCACAAGGGCTCAGGCAGGAGATCAAGGGGGCCACGCTCTATTACTGAAAATAAAAGTATTCTGGAACGATTGTACAGTTTGATAATGGACTATTTGTTATTGGATAATCCTCCTGAAACAACGCAAAATGTACGGCATTTGCTGCTAATTCATCATAAACAGAACGTTACCATAGGTCCCAGTTCGCCTTAAAGGGTGTGTGAAAGGCCTATCCTTGTAATGTTAAATATATCAAGTTTCCATTTTCTCAAGGACTATTAAGGCTAATGAAATGAAACTTTTACAGCATACAGAGGAACATAATTAAATTTTTCTGATCTATTTCCACTACTATACCATATGTCTTAAGCAAATTATAAATTCTTTTCATTTGTTTGCATTTTCTGTTTTTTCCTAACATTTTATTTTTTTATATTGTCACATTTTGTCGTAGCTCTACCATAATAGATCCACATCATCACAATAATATCATAAACAAGTGGTAAAAGTTTCAAAGTGCTGGTGTGTGTTGATCCCTAAAAAATGGGGAAAACATGCAAAAAACAAAATTTCAATAATTGCAGTAAAAAGTGTTTTTACGGAAAAACTGACGTTTTGACCGCTAAAATCTTCCAACAAAGTAAAACAACAAATTATTTCATTGAAACAAACGATGTCAGTTTATTAAATACAACTTTTTATATCATTCTAAACAAACCACAGTCTTATAGTGGAAATAATTCCTGAGATGTACAATTTTAACTGAACAAGTGCTTCCAGGGAAAAAAAGGAAAACATGACTCACCCCTTCCCCCGCCTCCTTTAGTACTTTCCTTAAAATTTCCGCGATAGGCAATTCCGTAAGGGGTGGACAAAACAGCAATTAACTGTATAACCTTCAATACCTGAGTATTCAGAACTTCTTATACTCGTATAATTTCTTTCAAAGTGATTCTCTTAGTTTTACTTTCAAGTAATGAAAAAGCAGAGGAGAAATAAGAACATCAGAACGCAAACGTATACAAAGACAATCCCATAACACAAATAACTTAACAAGAACAGAACACATACAAGACAACTTTAATTAAATCAACAGGAAGAAAATGTTAAAGAAGAAGATAAGAGCAAGGAAGAAGGGAGTGATGAAGGATATGAAGACACCTAAATTTATAATAGACGGGGATAATTTTGATTTACAACCTGAAGTAGAGATGGGGAGGAAGGTGAAGACTTTTACCTATAAGAGTTGGCAATTGAGAAGAAAATGGAAGAAGAAAGATTACAGAAGAAGATTAAAGAGTGTTGAAGATCCACATGAATTAACTGCGGGAGGAGATGGAGGATGGAGAAGTGGTGTCCGGGAAGGAGGAGCAGAGCGCGAGAAATGGTGCAACCAGGTGTCCAGGAGGATCAAGAGAGATGGAAGAAGGGATGGTTGGAGAGTGGTATAGTGGAAGCGAGTGATAGTGTTTAATGAGTTAAAGTGTTGGGGTAAACAGATGAAATAGGAAAGATTAATAGTCAATAATGAACTTTAAGTGAAGTAAGTTGCTGTTAAAGAGAAGATGATTAGTTTGATTGAGATGAGTTAAAGTGTAATGTTTAAATGTTGAGTATAAATTTAAGAGAGATTCCTGTAAAAGTACTGGATACCGTACACACCGTCGGTAACCAGTGGTTAGCAGTATAGTAATGTAATAAATTAGGATAGAATAGCTGGTTACCAGCTATAATTCTTACTGGTTCCCAGTAATTTTGTTAATTTGGTTGATTTTGGAATAATAAATTGGGAAGTAGTTTAATAAATTTATATTTTAATCTATTTATTAGGAAAATCTGTAAAACAATGAAGTAAGAGATTATATTATTGTATAGTTTATAATAATAAATGGAAAATTTGATTTACACGCCCTGGTTTAGGAAACCAGGTACCAGGGAGGCGTATAAAGATTTTATTTATTTTTTATTTATTTATTTATTTAGTTTTACTCTCTGTCATTGCGTAAATACTTCACAAATGGGAACTGAAAGTCAATTCAGCAAGTCAAAATTACTAACAGTTAACAGGTAATATTAAACATACAGAGGCAGAAATGGACATATATCAGTAACCTTGCGTTGATTGGATATTAGTTATATATATATATATATCTTATTTGGCAATGAAAATATTCCTCAGAAATTTATAAGAGAGTTACTTACCTACATAGCATCTAATTTTGCCCACCCCTAAAACCATTGCAAGATGCAACCAATATGGCACACGTGACCTTAAAGTATTTCAGCGCATAATTGAAAAAATGTACTGTCGATTATAGGACACTGTATATTCTTCCCCTCTCTTTCTCCGAATAAAAATGAGATGTGTTAACCTTACGCTAAAATCTGATATTTATTGAAATCATTTTCAACCATCAAATTGTAAGTAACAATCGCTTTTATCACCGTGAAGTATACATTCTCTATCACTAGGGACGAGAGCTGCTAGTTGCCGTATGAATTTAGTTTAATTTCTCCGTATATAAAGGGAATAAATATTTGTAATTATTTAAATTCATCGCATAATATTAAGGCAATGCACCTGGGAAAATGGACCGAAGATCCACCAAATTTCACACTTTTTAATTTATTTTTATAAAGTGGAAGTTTTAAACTATCATATTCCAGTTAGATTTTTGCTTTGCTTGCTATTTAACGGGTCATATGACCATTTAAAGTTCTTTGCGCAGGTAGGCATTAGCATTTAAATGCCCCAACGAGATCTTTATCGGTATGCTTTTCTATTCTTTGAAATTTATGTTTGAATTTAACGCCTTGGTCTTTTATAGTGTCATTTAATGTCACTGTGTATGTTGGTATACCTGGAAGTAAAGAAAAGTTCGCTCCAGTGTTATAAACAAGGTGAAATATTTAATATTCGCGAGCTTTACTGAAGTTTGTAGTTGTAATAGTGACAGACACATTGGAGTCGTGCATCTTTCTATAAATTCCGTTTGTTAAATATGCTTTTGGCCTTCAATTCGTCATTTTTCGTACACAGTTGTTATTTCAGTTTTATATTTAGTTTGTGAACATAGCCTTCACGTAGTTTTGTGCTATATTTATATTTATAATACAAGTAGTATATTATGACTAGTGGTGAAACTATGAATAGAATAGAAGACAATCGTGTTAAACAAAAGATACCAAATAAGCGTATATCAAACATTAAAATGTCAGGAAGAAAACTAGTACCAAATGAATAACCCCAGCTTTCATCTTCAACTGGAGAAGACCCTTAGTTCTCAACTTCAATTAGGAAAGAACCGCAGCCTTTTAATTCAATTGGAAAAGAAGCTCAAACCTCTGCACCCACTGCTAGCAGTATGAAGCGACATTTTTCCACCAACATCCAGTCCAGTAAGAGGTTAGTAATGATTACTCTTATGCATAAAGGTGTGTGGAGCAACATTTACAAAGACAGCGGGTGTGCCGAGTGTGGGGGCGGAACGTTTGCAGTAGAAACTAAACAGGTAAAGGACTATGTTGAAAAATTTGCGATAAATTGTAAAAAAATGTAAATCACAGTTTTCATTGTTACCAGCCCCTGGAGTGCACCACCTTTCCAAGTAAATCATTCCATAGTGAAAGGTATTTCAGTCACAAGTAAAGTATTTCCTGCCAAGAAACAGTTTTCAGTGGTAATGGGGTTGTCACTTTTGAGTTCCGGTAACTACACTGAGCATAATAATAATAATAATAATAATAATAATAATAATAATAATAATAATAATAATAATAATAATAATAATAATAATAAAATCTGAAATACTCCTTTCCGGTACTTTGTTTCTTACACCGGGGGGTGTATTGCAAACTCTTACAGTTTATTTGTAAATTACGAAATGACATTCTTACATTAATATTTTCCAGATAATGCTTATACCTAGGTTACTATTAGAAATTTACTAAAATAATAAAAATAACAAAATTACATCTCCTTCAACTTCCTAATTGCTGGAAACCGCCTGCTACTTCCACTTAATTTTTAACTCTAAATTATTAAACTACTATTCACCAGTATCCGGTAGAAATTGCACTGGTGACCAGTACTTTTACTTTGCTCTTATATGTATCTATTCCTGCCTGTATTTGTATAAAACTATATATTATATATCTATTGGTCTTATGTATTGTCCATATTTTATCGTTTCATCTTATCTTTAAAATATATTAGTGTAAATTTCACATTTATATCATATATTAGCGAAATTTTTCAACACTAATTATATTCTGTTTTTGCGAATCTAATTGACATAATGCAATATTTTCCCTACCAATTCAATAGTTTGACATCGTTAACAATAGTAATAATACTACTACTAATATTATTAATTATAATTATAATAATTATTATAACAATTTTATTATATTTTACTTTGCTGTTTCTTTATCTTCCTATTTTCTTCTTCACTTTTCGCCATACTCTTTTTCCACAATCACTTTACCCTCATCTCATTCTATATTCACAATTCTGTTTTATGTCCCATTAAAAGTTGCCTTTCGCTACCCCACTATACTTTACACTTCTCTATTGCATTTATTTATATATTCTTTATACTCACATTATTACAAGTTTAGAACTATTTTTACAATTTTCACCAATAACTTCACTTCACTTTACTTAACCCGTATCTACTACTACACCATTACACTCCAATATATTATACCCCTCTCAATTTTTATTATACTTCTCCTAAACAAGCTCCTCTAACTCCCATCCTCTGCATCTTCACTGAGGCCCCCAACAACTCCTTCAGCTCCTGCTTCTCGTGCTGCCTCATCGTATTCTTTCTCTCTTCCTCTTCTCGCATTACCTTCTTTCTTCTAACTGTAGGTTTATCTATTATATAACTGCTTCTACTTCTTCCTCTTCTTCTTCTAACGAGATTATAATCAAGCTTTCATTGTGAATTGGATGGTAAATTATTTTTATGGTGGTCTAATTTAATCTTTCCGATCTTCTAACTTCCACTTCTTCTTCTTCCCTTGCAGCTGGAATCTCTTCTTGCTCCAGCCTTTCTTTCCATGCTATTTTACTTATATATACACAAAGAGTGTAAAAATATTTTACTGGAGGTATTCAAATTAATAGATATAAGTTGAAAACACTTTTATTTGCTGACGATCAGGTTATTTTTAAGGAAACGGAAGATGGTCTACAGAGAATTGTTAATAACCTGAAAGATATCATGGAGACATAAATATAAAGATTTCAACTATCAAGACAAAATCAATGGATTTTAAAGGGAACAATCATGTAAGATGTAAGATAGTTATTAATGATGAAATAATAGAACATGTCTCTAGTTAATTATCTAGATTTTAATGTAGCATGCAGAAAAAATTAAGATCTGAATAAAAAGTTAAATAAATTAAGGCAAATGAATGGAACAACAAAGAATAAAACGTCTAAAGCAACATAAATGAAATTTTACAAAATAATGACAGCGTCAATGGCAACCTATGGAAGTGAAAACTGGACAATGAATAGGACAGACAGGAAAAGAATAGAAACTGCAGAGATTTTTAAGAACAAGATTTACTCTCCTAGACAAACAAATAAATGAAGGAAATTGAAAACAGTTAAACATATATATATATATATATATATATATAACCTAAATGAAAAAATAACGAAAATAAAAATAATTGGTGTCATCCTATATTAAGAATGAAAGAGGAACTGATACTAAACATTTTGCTAGTTTATAAACCTAGAGCATGTCGCCATGAACAAGATGAAGTTATATGTTTAATTGAGGATGGAACAGATTGACAGGCCTTGTGGGATAAGAAAAAGAAGAAGACTTAGTCACTACTTTCCTTTCGTTGCGTTGACAGAAAAAAATCATAATATTGATTGTTTTTTTTATTTATGGACGCTCTTCAACATCTCAGTTCATCAGCGTCCCATTCAACTCAGGACGTGAAACGGCCGACAAATTTTGCTCAGAGGCCTCTCTTTCAGGCTTGAGGTTCTCTTTTGTGTCGTAAATGTACGACACGGGACCCACGGCTGTACTTCCCTTCCGAAGGAAGCCATACTTAGGATTTTTACGCCCGAAAAAATCCATCGATCCTGGCCGGCTTCGAACCCGCGTTCTTGGGTGTAGGAGCAAGCAATATCATAATAGAAGAGAATTAATATTTTATGATCTGTTACCATATATTTCTGGGTTTTATCAGAATAATTCTATCATTTAAAATAATGTTTTATAGCAGCTACACAACTTTAGAGATTTGTCACTTTTAAATTACCTGATACACACAAGTTTTGTACGCTCACAAAGACTGATTCACTCGGGAAATGAAATTCGTGGTCTCTTCCACGGCTCTGTCAATTTTGTCAATTTTCGCAAACTGATGGCAACTATACGATGAAAAAGTAATTCCATGGCAATTATTTGTTTATATTTCGTTTGGCAAGCACGTTTCAAATGAGAGAGAAACCTGCGGCTAGGTTGTAAATTGCTATTTACAAATTCCTCTGTGAGTCTGTGTGCTCATATGTGTACAAGGCAGCCACTAGCGAAACCTGCGGTCTGGAGCACATGTTGTTTTCAGAATGTGCATTACGTTTAGTGTTTCCAGTAATCGATACTTCATTTGGTTAAAGGTGCCCAGCCGTTTGCGGGTATGGAGCCGCAGAATACTGACAGATTTTTAAACGTATTTTCTACTGATTACACAGATCTCTTATTTGATACTTTAGTATTTTTATTGTTAGAGCAATGCCTGTGCAAAGTAGTTATTGTTTCACTCACTCTTTGTCTCGAATTTTCTCTTATAATTTTCACTATAATGGACGTAGTTCAGTGACATTTGATATGGACATAATTACCTTGGTGTATGCAAAACATAATGATCTCATGGCAGGTGTTGAAAGTATTTGGAATTAGCATCAAGAAATGGACGATGGTTGGCACACATTGGGAATCACAGTCTCACTGTGTCCTCACATTGTCCGAATGTTTTCTTGTCATATTTTGCTGGTGAAATAGAGTTGGAGATTTTGATATTTCAAGTCCTTTAGAAATGCTGTGGTCTTCAAAGAAGAAATCTTCGTTGACAATGGTGTTATGGCAAATGGATAACAATCAATACTTACTGTTGGGAGTTAGAGAGGTGGCTGGCTAGTCAGAGGAATGTGCTGATAACGCAATATGTCAGAGGCGTGCATTGTTCATGTATCGTAAACAGAGCCTGTGCTTGTGCTGTGATGCATTTACAAAACATTTACCGCTTACAGGCTGAAGTTAATATGCTTAACATTTCCTAACTCAATACGTATTAATAAATTATAAGAACAAATTCATAGACATCATTTCAGGTCACTACATCATAAACTTGTTACTTATATTAATTTGTCTGCTTATCAATGCATACCATTAATAGAGTTTACTTTTTAATTACAGCGGGTTGAACATTTACAAACTTGGTGTCGTGGTTAATATCTGCCTCTCCTCTTTGCCCTGGCCCAGGCAAACTCTGCATTCCTTGTCTAGCCGTCTAGCTAACAATATATAAGTATAATGCATTGGGGAAGAAGAAATCGGCACCATCGTTACTACATCAATCACAGCGAATTAATCACCAATTAACTTCTCCCCTACACACACAACCGTTTTTCATTTCTATTGCAGGTTCTTTAACACGAGTGTTTTAAAAACTATTATCTGTCCTATTTCTAAGTTTATCGGTCAAATTTTGGGACCCCCAAAATTACTGGTAGCAATAACAAAATGCTCGCAGAAAAAAAAAGAGGAGAAAGAGAGGGGGGAGAAAGCGAGAGACTGTGATTGCTAGCGGATATGTATGGAGCAGGGGAAGTAAGAAACAATGGCAATAATACAACAATAATATGATAATATACTTGTCCAACGGTTGGGCTTATTACTATTATCACTTAAGCTATTTGTATATTTCGAATTTTCTGTTTCTGTTTCAGATCCTGTACTTGATACATGCACCGTCTCATTATGTAAGAGAAATTCCATAATCTTGTTTATTGTACTTTTAAAATTTATTTTAGAATCAGAGTAACGGTTGAATTTGTAGTAACACCTTCATTTTTAAATTCGTTAACAAACTTTTCCTCAATGAATTTAGTAAGTTTCATTTCAAAGACAAACGATATTTTAATTACGATACCGAAAAAATTATTAAAAACAACACTTGAAACAAATGTGAGTTCAAACTGCCGGCATTAAATTAATTATATGCTTAGAAAATCTTCAACAATCAGTGAAAATTAAGTATTTCCAATATATCACTATAGCAGAGAGTAGAATCAGAAATGTCTAAATTAGAAAAAGTTGATTTTTTCCTACAAAGATTCTGAACTAATCTATTTTAACAAATAGCTCGTAGGGGCCCCTCCGGCGCTGCTCTGACAGTGTGATTTTCTCAAGCACTTGTTTTTGACTCTCAATATCTCCTTGAAACTGCGAAAGATTTTGTAAAGTAGTTGTAGGTCGTTTTATGAAACAATTGCTTTTTGTAAATTGTTTTCTACTGTTTATTCTATCACATTGTGTTGTGCTTCAATTTTATGTATAGACCTTCTTTTTTGAACTTCTGTTTATTAAGTGATTGGATTAGGCCAAATAATTTCCTCTTTACAGAGACATTGATGCTAAATGAGACACATTTCCATGCTTGCCATTAAGGATAGCAACAGTTTAATAGTTTGAAGTAAAGGCTAATTATTCTCAAGTCCTTTGAACTACAAGTTGGGAATTACTTTGAAAGCTTGTTCAGACAGCGAAGTGCAAAGTTTGATTCACATTGAGGTAATCTCTCTGATGGACACTTTCGTGTGCTGGTGATGGCTCGAATCTTCCAATTAAGAACATACAATGCCTTGCACTTTAAAATGCAACGAATGCAATAAACTCTTTGCAGCATATAAAAATAAAGAGTATATTTTTATGATTAAACAGAAAAATTAAAGAATATCTTTTATCGTTCGGAATTAATCCTAAATTATAACTTGTTCTTAGAACCAAGCATTAACTGAATTTGCTAACGAATGAATACGAGGTCTCTTAAAAAAGTACCGCGAATTTTGAATTTCCGCGGGCTACGTATATTCGATTTTCGATTGTTTTATGGCGTTATGTTGGTACTCATGTCCCTCACTTATGTTGAATCGGTATCAAATTTTGTGTGAAAAACAAAATTAAGTGTGCGGATGCATACCGACTGTGGCATATGGTGAAGCTGCCTTGGACCAAAGCAACGTTTATCGGTGGTACAAAATGTTCTCAGAGGGCCGAGAAGATGTGAACGACGAAGAGCTCCCCGGACGCCCGAGCTCGCCAACAACAGACGAAAACATTGAAGAAGTGAAGAAAATAGTATTGGCCAATCTTCGAATTACCGTTAGAGAAGTTGCTGAGGACCTAAACATATCGATTGGCTCGTGCTATTCGATTTTTACCAATGATTTGGGCATGAGACGGGTCGCCGCGAAATTCGTACCAAAGTTGCTCAATTTCGACCAAAAGCACCATCGCATTAACGTTGCTAAGGAGCTGTTGAACTCTGTCCGCGACAACCCAAATTTGCTCCAGAGGGTCATAACTGGTGACGAATCATGAGTTTATGGCTATGACGTGGAAACTAAAGCTCAATCGTCCCAATGGATGCTGCCACACGAGCCAAGACTGAAAAAAGCGTGCCAAGTTCGGTCGAATGTGAAGGTTTTGCTTACAGTTTTCTTCGATTGCAGGGGCTTGGTGCATCATGAGTTCTTGCCACAGGGTAGAACGGTCAATAAGGAATATTACCTGCAAGTTATGCGCAATTTGCGCAAAGCAATCCGCCAGAAACGCCCGGTATTGTGGAAGAACAACAATTGGCTTTTGCACCATGATAAAACCCTGGTCACACATCGTTGCTTGTGCGTGAGTTTTTGGGCAAAAACAACACACTTATGATGCCGCAGCCACCGTACTCCGCAGACCTGGCCCCCTGTGACTTTTTTTTTTTTTGTTCCCAAAACTGAAGAGGCCCATGAAAGGACGACGTTACACCACGATTGAGGAGATAAAGACGCATCGAAGGAGGAGCTGAACAAGTTCACAAAAAACGATTTTTTAAAGTGCTTCGAGAATTTGAAAAAACGTTGGCACAAGTGTATAATATCTGGTGGGGATTACTTTGAAGGGGGCAAAATAGATATTCATAAATAAATAAATACTTTTTGAAAAAACACAAATGTCGCGATACTTTTTGAACAGACCTCGTATTTGATAAATAATCAACGACATTGGACAATCAAGCATTTTACAAATAACAGCCATATTTGGGGATGTCGTTATTGCTGGGCCCTTTGTTTTGGTTATGTGTAATGTTTTTTGTGAGGGAGAAAATTCTTAGAACTCAATTCTCGTTCGAGGCGTTTTTTTTTGAACATCCTATTTAGAATACGATCCGTAAATGGACACTATCTGGATAATACAAATAATAATAGTTTGAATAACTATTTCCTATTCGCAGGAAAATATCTGGAATCTCAAGCAAAGTGTTTTATGCTACCATAAATTTTCGCTCTTTTCATATACTCGTTATATCATGAATTTTATAGTGTCTCTACTCTCTGTTACAGTCCCAACCTTGCCCTTTGTGTCTAGAAATTTAAGAATATGTAGGTGAATAGTAACAGTAATGGAATTTTATTGTAGCAGTTTTCTGCATTCATGTATACAAACACATCGATACACAAATCAAACATTTGCTAGTTTTATACAGATATATACAAACAGGAATAGAACCCTTACCCCTGAGCCTTCCTCTTTTCTCTTTATTCACCTCCCCTCCCCAACTCCCCTCTCTTCTCTATAGCCATTAACTATCTTTGTCGGGTCTTCGCAAGAAATATTCCCGATTTGGGTGTGTATCTCTCATGCACCAACAATTCCCGACAGGTGTTTAAACTTCTGTTAGAATTCAGAAGTTGTGGTAGTAAAAGCTTATTTCTTAAAATCTCCGTTTCCCTGTATTCTGTCAGAATGTACCTCCAGGCATCGCTTTCTCCGCACAATGAGCAAATTAATTCACCGAGAGCATTAACTGTTTTGTTTCCTTTCCAAGCCCCTAATCTGAGCCATGCGAGATGACTTCTTTCTGGTGATAATCCCCCTCTTTCACACCTGACCTATTTGAGCCTGCAGGTTAAGCGATATATTTTCTGCTCATTGAGTCTCAGAATGTGACCTATTTACATCTGAAAACGTCTTCTTTTTTCCAACTATTTCGTGTAAATGTCCTCTCCCCTTAACCAAATAGACCATAATTCGATTTTGCCTAAGCCCTTCCTTACTTTTGATGCCCATCCCATATCCCCTGCTCCCTTAGACAGACTGCTCAAGGAAGAGTTTGACTTCCCCTTAACCAGTATTTAATTGTTCTTATTTTTAAATTCACACTTTCATTAGAAATACCAAATTTTAAGAACTCCACACTTTCCTGCATCTCTCTCTACTTGTTACAACCGTTTTATAAAATGTGTTCCTCGGTGTTCCTCGGTGTTTTCTCACTTCCAACTTTCGGTCCCATATGTTACAGTTGACCTAACAATTGTCCTGTACACCATCTCCATTGTTCTCAGCGATGTTTCCGGTATTTTAACAACATCTTTAATTTCCATATTATTTTTAATTATACACTTGCGTTTTGTGATGCCAACGTGTTTTGCTAGCCCTTTCATAGAAAATAACTCGCAAGTATGTGAATTTCTTAACAATTTCCAGTGACTGACACGCATACTCCCACCTCTCTTTCCTGCTGTACACCGCATCGTGCTGCACGTCATTGTTGTGGATGGTGTGATGTGCGAAATACAGTTGACATTTAGCTAAAGAAACAAGAGAGAAATGTCATGTTGCTGTAATATGGAACCTAGTTGACTATTGCTAAAAACTGTACATGCTTTTTTATTTTTTATTATTTCATTTATATATCCTTTACATTGTTTACCTTTATATTATATTTATTAGATATTTTAATGTCAGAAGACTAAAAGATTACAGTGATTGTTACTGAGCTGATAATATGCAACTCCAACTCAGAAAAGATTAAAATATGCATAGAAAGCATGCAATACAACTGTTTACGAGTAAGTATAAGAAAGACTCCGTTTAACCAAAATATAAATAATACATTAGTATTCAGAAATGTACATATATAATTAGGTATAAGGGTTGTTCGCACAGACGATATTTTACGTCTTGCCTACTACAATGAGGTTATATAGAGGCGAGTGATTGTGCTTGGTGCCTTCATTCTGAGTAAATTGTGTATGATTGTTCTTTAATTAGTTATGCCACTATATAAATACAGTATTGAAGAATTGGTTTTGACATAATGCATATGTGGAACGATTCTTGCAGAGAAGCGGTAAGACGATTAGTAGTAAAAGTCTTGGTAATCATGTTCGAAGCAGAGAAACTGTTCGGCATTTTGTTAAAAAGTTACGAGAGACAGGAGCTCTTGCGAAAGAGAAGCTTGAAAAATACAGGAATGCAGATGCTGGGCAATGTATTGCCGTTGAGGAGCATCATTTTTAACATTTCTAATAACACAGGTTAGTGCTTATTTTTTAGCTTTAAATATATTATCAATACATACTTTCAGTAAAAAAATAAATATTACAATAAAAATTCTAACATTATCCTGCCGACTCTCTCTTTCCGGCTATGGCGGTTGCGTACGCCCCTTAAAAGTATTAAATACTAGGGAATATCACACACTTGTGCAAATATTTGTGTGCGGCGAGCGCTTCTATTGTTTGTTACGGGCCTTAAAGCAATATTTCTCAACAATCTAAGACGACAGGATATATAAGGCCGTCACACAGGAGCTGCGTAAACTAAGCGAATTCCTCACCTAGTACAGTTACTTTAACAAAGAATATAAAATCCAAATTATGACCTTATTAATTAATGAAATGAAATGAATAAATTATGGCATTACTGTGGGGTATTAAGGGAACAATATTAGAATTCTTGCAATCTGTAAATATCACAAAAGGGAAACAAAGTTTTATAATAATAATAATAATAATAATAATAATAATAATAATAATAATAATAATAATAATTATTATTATTATTATTATTATTATTATTATTATTATTATTATTATTATTAAGCCACAAAAATGAATGGTACACTATTAATTAAATTAAATATATCACCACTGATAAACAAAGAGTACTGTGTGGGTACTTTTAAACATTTTTAAATGTAGCCACGTTTATAAACTGAGACCTTGATATCAGCATCCCCTCCACTAAAATAGAAAAAAATAACAAAAAGTTTCGAGTTACATTGTGTATTTAACAATCGTTCGTATTTTTCAACAAAACAAAATCACGTCACTATTTAAAAATAATTACAATATACTATGCAAATATAGCGTCTTTTAAATTGCGGTTCTCAAGTATAATTGTAATTGTCATGTAATGGTCCAATTTCCCTAATTTTCAGAAACTATTGTTTTTATTTTGTTTAAATGGTATATACCGAATTTTGTTATGAAAATGAGAGCATTAGTTCTGAAAGAGCGATTTTAAATTTTGGATATCAAGTAAATGCCCGATCATCCTGATTTCCAGAAAATATGTATGTATGTATGTATGTATGTATGTATGTATGTATGTATGTATGTATGTATGTATGTATGTATGTATGTATGTATGTATGTATGTATGTATGTATGTATGTATGAATGTATGTATGCATGCATGCATACATATATGTATGTATGCATTTATGTATGTATGTATGTATGTATGTATGTATGTATGTATGTATGTATGTATGCATGTATGTATGTAAGTATGTATATATGTATGTATGATGTGTGTATTTTACTTAAATGGGATATACGTAGTTTCCTTTAAAAAATTAAATTTGCCACCGCTAGAGCGCTTTTAACTATTTTTAAAAAAATCTCTTTGTGTTACCCCCATCCTCAATGGTCCTCTTTTGCTGGTTAACAAACTCAACGAATCGTTTGTAAATTGATAGTTACATGCGAAGTTGCGCTGAAAAAAAACATTAAATGTGATCACTAGAGCGCTAACGGACACACATACACATCCGTATATACTTTTTTCATTGTCATTTTGTGCACCTAGTAGGCAAAATCGATGGAGGTTTGAAGAAATTGTTCAAAAATCGCTTCATAAGTGCCATTGCAATATCTTCATTCCTCCAGAATTCGCTAAAAGCAATGCCAATAAGAGTGAAAAATCTTTGTCATTGATTGGTCGAGGCAATCTCATTAATTATTCATATCCCGCCCGGTATGGCGTACTCTACTGCAATGATGGAATGTGCGGGCATTTTTATTTGGAACGCAAAGGAATAGCAACAAAAAGTTTATGTCTCTATCGTCAGTGTCAACACAGTTATCCACCAATTCAAATATTTAAAGATTTATGCTAAATGGATCCATGGAAGTCCAACTGTCGATCGCGAATAACATAGTTTGTTTGGTCGTTATGAAACAAAAGGCGAATTTACTTGTCCTGCATGCATTTATCATTTCCACCGATATACAATTATTGAGGCGGTGTTACAAAACTTCTCTTTGGAAAACTTTTCAAGATTATTACACTCAACTTGTAAAGCAATGGCCACAATCCTCTGCATCTCTATTTTGATATATAAAATATTAATATTTATTTCTCATGCATTAACATGCAACATTTTAACAAAATAAACACAAATACAAAATATTAATTTTAAATATAACAATTAGGAACAGTGCTTTCGGCAATTCCAGAAGGCACTGACTGCAATCATAATTTATTCCAATCTGATTGGCTCAGCCCCCTAGTCCCCGGTTCATCAGCAGCTACCTACTGGAATATCCAGGGGACCCGGCTCCGACCCAACCGAAAACAAAATACAACACTAAAAATAATTTATGCATTCCATACAATATTAAGTTATATTTTCTAAAATACTGAACCTTCCTCCTTTTTTAATTATACCTATTGGGCCAAATATATATCCTTGAGAGTTGCTTATTTGTTAAGACCTTATACTCACTAACACCCTGGTGTATAAGGATCCTGTTTAACTGATAACTAGTCCCATTTCCTCCCCTACTCATTTCATCCTCCTTTCACTATCTGACAATTCTATACCATTCCTCAAGCACCTTTCCTAGGAATTTTACGCTCATAACCCTTTTTGTCTTACCTTGCCTATTTATTTTCCCAGTTCCTTAATGTTTTCATCTGATTATAAATTTAAATTTTTTCTGCCTCTTATTTCATTTGGTAAGTTTTCCCACTTTCGTAATACTTCCAAAACTTGACTTGCTTACATTCTAGTATACAATACCAAGTCCTATGTGGTTCTTCACACATAGGACACATCCCCCCAGTGTGCCCATTTTTTACTCCACTTAAATATTTTACTCCTGTTCTAAACCATGCCAATCCTTCCCTTCCTATTTTATCACAAATTTCAACATATCTTTCTCTTCTCCACACATTTTTAGTGTACTGTATAACTTTAGAGATTTGCCCATATATTCTGTTTTTCAATACCCTCCATTCTTATTGCAATATCTTTCCAAAATTCTTTACCCAATGCCCGCTTTTTCTTAACTCCCAAGGGTTTTCACGGTCGAACCGACGGGAGCTGGGCTCTCAAAATTCTTGAATGTGATTGGTGAATCCAGGCTCACCTACACGCGCTAATTTTCACCTCTGCAAAACCTTCGTCTCCGATGGGTTGACTTTTAAACATACGACCACGTGGTTTGAGAGGCCACTCACACGTTCACCGGCCACTGAGGAATTTTGTAACCCCTCGGAAAAAATTTAACAACCAGCAAGAATGCGAAAGTCTTTTGTTTCTGCCTTTCAGGTGTACAATTTGAATTGTATCGTCTGCGGCCTCTCTTGGGGCTATCTGGAGCCTTCCGATTTACATACTTTTCTTTGTGAAATTTAATATTTCTTAAAAATAAAGGAGATATAAAAGGTCATATAATGATTATCATTTATCTGGTGTGTAAATTCGCTTACGGGCGGGGGTGTCAATACAACGTCTTCCTGTCAGGACACCTTTGTTGTGGGAACCTCCCGATACAAGCGTTTAGCTGAAAGGCCATTACCGTATAGTAATCCATACATCAAATAAGCATATGCCAGTCCCGTGTTTGTGTACACTTCCATTGCACTGTATCGGAAACCAAGTGCATAATGAACACTAAACAGTTGATGCTGTGTGGTAGTAAGGCATTGAATTGAGTCGCACGTCAACATTATCTACGTTTAAGCGGAACACTGGCGATGAACCCAAGAATTACAACCTAACCAGACGTAACCAAGAGGACATTTTGAACATTAATGCAAGAAAGAGTTTCATGTGGTATGTTGGTACGTTCTGTTCCTTTGTATTTTCCATAATTAATATAGTAGGAAGGGTTGTGTAAAACTAGTTCTAACATGGAAATAAAGCACTTCCGGATCCATGTACATATAACATATTTCCTTCTTCTACGTGGGAGGAACGTAACGTGAAAGTTTGGCCATACCTTGTTGTTATACCTAATATATAGGAAAAGAATATAAATATTATATTACATATAATGAATGAATAAGTAGACTGTCATTATTATGAAATTAAAATACCTGTACATTTCAATTTTAATAATTTTTCTGTATTTCATACCCTTTGACTCTGTTTAGGTCATAATTTACGATGTCACGCGCGCAGTTACAGCGCTATCCTTTTGTTCTATTTACACAAAATGTTCATGCTGCTCCATCACTTTCCGTCCTTGCTTTTTTATATTCCTGGCACGGCAAATTTCGGACGTGTTTCTGTGAGAACAATTTTGTACTTTCTGAGCTGCGTCTCCACGGAGACCTCATTACGAAGAAACTTTTATCTCACGTTTAGTGCCGATTTTTATTATTATCCTTTCACTCACTTCAAACCTATGTTTCGTATTAAAAGGTACAACAGAAACAAAAGTACGTTAACTCTCTGGTGCTGCCACATATTCAAATTTTCCTTAAGGCACGTGTAAAAAGTTTTATTTATGAAACTTGAGCCAAGTGAACTACAGTGGGAAGTTAGCTCTGTCTTGGCGGATATTTCGAATGGAGGGGAGCCCTGTTGTAATAGCCTAAAGAGGTATATGTTACGATGAGGTATGCAGCCTCTTACGAGTGTGGACACTCACGTGCATGCTTATTACTGATTTATATATCTAATGTACTAGAAAAAGTCAAATGGAAAGCCATGTGTCTAACTATCCTACTCGTAATGTGAGAATTCGTTTATGATTTATACAGAGGGGGCCAAAAATGTATACACACTTCAAACAAAGAAAACTCTGTGTTAACATAACAAAACTGAATTCACACAAACAGAAAATGATGAGCACTAATCACCTTAGACTTTTACAGTTACAACAGTTACTCGAAATGCCCACCATCGGCGCCTGAGTACACTTCAGAGTACGTTGAACTACTGATTGAGCAAAGTTTGAGAAAGTGTCCTCAGCGATTGCAGCACATGCCGTTTCAATTTCTTCCCGAAGTGCTGTCAATGTAGCTGGTTTTATACGGTATACACAGCATCCTTAAAATTTCCCCATAGGTAGAAGTCCAACGGCGGTTCCGTTCTGTACACACGTCTCCATTGCCTTTGAACTTCAACAACATTCTCGGTTTTCCAATACCACTTCAAAATTGCTTTCCGCTGTTCAAACGATTATCTTTGCTCCATTTTGTTGTAGCAACGCTAACATACCGTAACGTGAGTCACGCCTGTTTACAGAACATCATACAATAATCTTGGCTTCATTTGTTCATTATTGATTTACCTGTCACATAGCAACGCTATCATAAGGTAATGTGAGTCACATCTGTTTACAGAACATCATACTACACATTACTGTTGATTTTCGGTTCAACTTTGAAATATATTAAATAGATATCTACTGTGAAAGTGTGTATACATTTTTGGCATCATCATATTCAATGCGTTGCCAGAAGATTATTTCAATAGAAATTGCTGGGTTTTCGTAATCTGATCAATGAAATTCGTTATACCGGAAGTGTTAAAGATAAGAAGCGAAAATCACCCTAAGCAATCACAGATAAAAGTCTGTGTGACAAGCTATACCTCTTGGAGAAGTTCCTCTATAATCTGATCACCATATTTCCTACTTATGAGAATTTCTTACACCTCATATGAGTGGCTACGAAGCTACTGAAAAATTCCTATAAATTCTGGGAAATAAAATGTAAAAATAAGTAATCCTGTAATCAAGAGAAGATTTTGCGAACGAAATATGACTCAGCAGAATGACGGAGAAATTAAAATTCTAACCGTATTACATTTACCGACGAAGTTAAATATGTTAGTTGCCTCTATTGGAATTTTGAAAATGCTAATATCTAAATGAGAAATTTATTTTATGATTTATGAAACTTATTCATAGTAGGCAGTTATCTATAGCAATATAACGAGAGCTCCAGACTTTATCTTGGTAGAATATGTTCAGTTGTATTTTTTTTTGACTATTTAAAAATAAAATTAGAGATATTAAATTAGATATCCATAAAATGCTCTTACAGCTATGAATGTTCAGTCCGACATTTTAATTTATGCTAACGGCCAAACAGATGAAGAACGAAAACAGATGAAGGTCGATTTACAGCATATGCTATTTTGCTTTTGCATTGAAACTCTTTGGTGACAAATTGAAGACAACTGAAGCACGATAACGTGCAATACTAATTAAATGTAGTATCCCATGCAGAGAAATTGCCGAGTCGCAGCCGTTATCGATTTTAAATACTATGATGTAAAGAGGTTTCACTCAGAAAAAAAAATGACATGGTATACAGAAGGCGTTGCACCTTGACCCTATTATTATTATTATTATTATTATTATTATTATTATTATTATTAAACTTGTTCATTTATATCTTCAATAACATATAAATAACCATAAAATTTTGAAAACTTCAGAATGACGAAGGAATGTGATTTGGAACAAGAATTGATCTTGAAAAAACTTTACACCTCGCCATGTTTGGTTACATTCTCGGAAAATGATAATATATCATATCGGTATTTCTTCTGCAGCCCAGTAGACAACCAAGAAAATCAAATGACATTGGTTAAACTGTTTCCATGCATTGTTCACTTTGCTTAGTATTTTTTTTGGCTTGTACTTTGAATTACAAGATCAAATTGTACATCTAATGCCAAATCATTTTATGATTATTTATTTCTAGAGCTAAATAATGTTAGAAGCTATAAAGAAATTTCATGCTCTCTTATGATGAATTTGCGTTAAAACAATTGCACGTAGTTACGATAAAAGGAAACGATAAAGGAGAAATGATAAATTTGTGGCGATAGGCAACTGTGATTGGTGGATTTTCCTGATATTCTTATACCAGATTCGTCACTGATTCAAGAGCTAATTTTTTTCCCATGATTATTAATCTCCTCTTGTATGTGTACAAAGTGTCAGAACCCTGTTAATGTTACAACTTCAGAATTAAAATGCACATATGTTTTATTTAGAACCAAATGCAATTAATTATTTGTCTTGAGTTTTGTCAATGAAGATCAATTATAAAGGAGAAGAGTGAGTTTGCTCACAAGAGAACGTCTACACAATTAATTCAACATATAGGAAATAATAATTTAAACATTACAGTGCATATAATGGACACACAGGTAGTGGTGGATAATTATATTCTGCATTTCCCGTTCTGCGAATATCTGTTCACTACTAACCTTGGGTGGTTCTGTTTCGATCATTTGTGCTACGCAGTTAAAGCGCTATGTGTGTGTGGAAAGTTTGAAATCAAGAACAAAAAATATCCATATTTTCTCTCTCTCGAGTGTCTGTCATCTCCCGCAGCTTCTGAGCAATAACTGAACAGCATCTGGCCACATCATGGACTCATCACGGTTCTAACCTTCCAGCTGCTTTCATCGAAAAATTGCCACGAGCGGCAAATAAAACAAGAAGAGAAATGAAATGCTGTGTGAAGTGAAGACAAGAGAGATTACTTGCCGGAGCGCCAGAGAAAAGGGAGGAATAAGAATGAGACAGAGCCCAAAGCTTTGGTGTAAGGGATACGGAAACAGAAGAACATGGCGATTTAGATAAAGCACACGCTGGACTAGGAGGAGACATTTTCAGATGCCTCCAGACTAGTAAATTCGCCCGCCACATGTATGACGTGTGTTCTTCTTCCATAAGTGCGGACATTATTTCATATATTAGTGACAAATCCGATATAAAACTGTATTTAATTTCAGTTAATGTAATTGGCGTATTTCCTTTATCATCTTTAAATTTTTGCAACTGATACCCACGTATTCCTTCTCCGTAGGGTATTTAAAAGACAATGGTCAAAGTTTCAAAAGGAAATCTCTACCATCGTCTGCTTTCCTATGTTTGAATCCAATGAATTTCATTTTATCATTCATAGATCTCTCTGAAACTCTGTAACTGTTTTTTTTTTCCTCTCATTTCCTAGTAGGTCCTGGTGGTGTGCTTCCTAAACCCAAAATCTCTGGTTCATACTCGGCCAGGATCGATGGATTTTTTCGAGCGTAAATATCCAAAGTATGACTTCCTTCGGAAGGGAAGTAAAGCCGTGGGTCTCGTGTCGTACATTTGCGACACGATAAAAAACCTCAAACCTGAAAGAAGAGGCCTTTGAGCAAAATTTGTCGGCCGTTTCACGCCCAGAATAGAACGGGCCGCTGATGACCTGAGATGTTAAAGAGCGTTAATAAATCATTAAAAAAAATCTAATTTCCATTGTTAATTTTTGTTGTTGTTGGAATCTGCCCCTCGTCATAATAGTTCAAAACTGTCCAGCATAATTCATTTTGAAAGTCATCTAGCCTTGTAACCCGCTTGTCTAAATTTCGTGTTTTTCCTGCAGACCTAAACACTGGCGCAACACCTTGTTGGACAGCGGAAATAGCTTTATAATAAATTTTTGAAAGTGTAAAGTGTATGTACACTCCTTCATTGCAAGCCTCCACTATCATTTCTTGTGTTTTAGAGAAAGCTACAGGGTCTCTGCACTCGGGAGAGGAAAGTAATTATGTAACACTTTGCGTCTATGAATTGAGTATAACCACTTAAACTGAATATAATAAAGCAGGCCTACCCTATAAAAAATATTACTACTGAGCGCTAGTTTTAAACAAACCGAAATATATCTCAGGATCTGTAGAACTGAAACCTAAGAAAGTGTTTATAGTTTATTATTGATGCTTGAATTGAGCTTGAAAGAGGTTGTTTCCTGTTTGTTTCTTAAGGAAAGGAAAAAGGGAGTGTTGGAAGATATGAAGATACCTAAATTTATATTAGACAGGAATAATTTTGATTTACAACCTGAAGTAGAGAATGGGAAGGAAGGCGAAGGCTTTTACCTATAAGAGTTCAGGGACCGGGAAAAAGATGGAAGAAGGAAGATAACAGATCATTAAAGGGTGTTGAAGATCCACGGGAATGAGCGACGGGAGGAGATGGAGGATGGAGAAGTGGTGTCCGCGAAGGAGGAGCAGAGCGCGAGAAATGGTGTAACCAGGGGACCAGGAGGATCAAGAGAGATGGAGGAAGGTACGGTTGGAGAGTCACATGGTGGAAGCGAGGTGATAGCGTTTAATGAGTTAAAGTGTTAGGATAAATAAATGAAATGAGTAGGAAAGATTAATAGTGAAAAATGAACTTTAAGTGAAGTAAGCTGCTGTTAAAGAGAAGATGATTAGTATGATTGAGATTAGTTAAAGATTAATAAGTGTAATGTTTAAATGTTGAGTGTAAATTTAAGAGAAATTCCTGTAAACGTACTGGATACCGCACACACCGTTGGTAAACAGTGGTTAGTAGTGTAGTAATGTAATTAATTAGGATGGAATAGCTGGTTACCAGCTGTAATTCTTACTGGTTCCCAGTAATTTTGTTAATTTGGTAGATTTTTGGAATATTAATTTGGGAAGTAGTTTAGTAAATTTATATTTTGGTTTAATTTAATTAATTATGATTTATTTTATTATTTTAATCTTGTTATTAGGAAAATCTGTAAAATAATATAGTAAGAGATTATTGTAATTATCGTATTGTATAGTTTATAATAATGAATGAAAAATTTGATTTACACGCCCTGGTTTAGGAAACCAGGTACCAGGGTGGCGTATACAGATTCTATTTATTTGTTTATTTCTTAATAATCCTGACACACAGAAACCATGTGAATGTGTTCAGTTGCATTTCCTGACATTGTCGTCACACAAAAATGCCTAACTATGAACAGAATACTGTGCACTTTATGCTATTTCCATTTTTATATTCTAAGCAGCTAATTGGAGCGTAATTAATAAATTGAACCTTTTCACTTGCAGTAAATAACAAGCGTGTAGGCTACGCAAAGAGGTGGAGAAGAAATATTACTGCAACCTTCAGCATAGCCTGCCTTCATATGTCGTCCTGTTTTAGGAGCACTTAAATGCAACCCATTTTTCATAGAAGTTATATGTCTGCTATTAGTATCTATTAGTTTTCTCTTATCACTGTTAATTAATATTTTAAGTAGATGGCATACATTGATTTAGCTTTTATTTATTTATTTATTTATTTTTGTTACTTTAAAGGTTTCTTTGATATTTGACTCAAAAGAATGTGAATGAATGCTGCAGCGCTTATCGGAGGTGGAGAAGGGTTGTCTGGTGAACAGTCAGATTGAACATAAAATATTAGTGGCTGTCAACTGATGCGAATGTACAGCATCCTCTAGGGAGCACAGGAATTTGCCGCAACACATTAAACTCCCTCTAATGCAACTCCCTTGTGAAATCTGTCCCTGAGCATGCAGCAGGAGAGAGATGTTTTATGATGCATGCGACGATGACCATAATAGTTTTGATCGAGTTACGCAGTTCTGTTTACAGTGAGTGTTGTTGGTGCACACAAAGAATGGCATTTCTGTTTCTGCTATCAGCGCGTTGCTTTGCTACAAACAAAAAATGCCCCACTCTCATTGAAAAAAAAAATGTTTTATTTTAAATTCTGGTGAAAAAAATGAAATATACAAACAATTGAAGCACGGAAGGTTAACGCTGGTATGTTCAGAAAGTCACAATTGCTAACAAAAGCAGTTAACAGCTAGCCAACTTTTGGATTATTAAGACAGATCATGTTTGATTGAAACAGCTAAAATCTTTCGGACTGTTTTTCCGTAACCCATGGTTTAATATGCTATCACAGCTTTCACCAACTGCTGCGGTTAATATCATCAGTGGACGATGAACACTTGACTGCTAAAAGACGACAGTATTGATTCGTCTCTGTCTGGTTTTAGAAGATCACAATATTTTAGTGGAGGGGAAGAGCGGGGAGGGGAGAGGGATAGTTGTTTGTTTTTAAGAACTGGTTGCCATGTGCTAATTAGCCGATATCCACTGGCTTTGTTAAAGTACTTTGGATGTTGTATTTCCAATGCCTCTCCTCTGGCTAGTTTGAAAAAAAAATCAAGGCTAAGGGGTGCAGGTGTTATTCTGTATTTGATGCATTATGTTACATTTATTATTAAATACTCGAAATATATTTCCGTGGATGGTAAGTCATAACATTAACAACAATTTAAAGTCGTAGATTTTACTGAAAATAAGTTAACAAAACTTTACCTTCAATCTGGTCCTGTAGCTTGTGCACATATTTCTTTGCGCACGTGCTTTCTAATTCATTTCTTTTATTATGACCTCTTTCTTCTCTTTCCTTTCCTTTATTTCTATATTTATTTGTTTTTTTAGACGTTCTTTAACATCTCAGGTCATCAGTGTCCCATTCAATGCAGGGGGTGAAACAGCCCACAAATTTTGCTTAGAGGCTTCTTTTTTCAGGCATGAGGCTGTATTACGTGCCGTAAATCTACGAGATGCACTGCTTTACTGTTGGGATCTGGTGAGATGGCTTGTCAGAGGAATGTACTGATAACGCAATGTGTCAAGAGAGGTGCATTGTTCACTAGTAGCGCATGTACCGTAAACAGAGCCTGTGCTTGTGCTATGATACGTTTGAAAACATGGACCGCTTACAGGCGGAAGTTAATACGTTTAACATTTCCTAACTTAATTATGAATTAATTAAATATAACTGAGTACTCACAATAGGAAATTTGAATCTGTTCTATTTATTATCTGTCAAATAGAGCAGTGGCAAGGTCAGAGAAGTCTTCAATTCCTCACAGGAGTCGCTTGAATCACTCGTTTTTCACTTGTTACTCTCCCAAAGAAATAATAAAACTGTCTGTTACATCCTCCAGTAGCCCATATTTTTTCCAAAATTGTTTCTCTACTTTTATCACATGAATACGTCAACCCAGAAGAATAGGTGCGGACTCCTAGAAACCGGAGGTACAAACTTATCGCAATGGGGCTGAGGTTCCCAAAGGGACGATAGTATGAACATATATTTAATATTTGGTTTGGATGTACTAAATTCTTCCCGAGTTAATCATATTTGTATGATGGGTATTAATTGTTTCAATTTGTACAGCTGTAAGATAACTTTTTGAGTCTTCGAATGCTGACAGGAAATGAATCATCAGAGGGACATAGACTGGAAGATGGAGAGATGATAGTCGAGGAATGTGCTGATAACCCAATGGTTTGCGCATTGTTCATGGGTAGCTTGTGCCGCGATATAATGCGAATAAAAGCATTGACTATTTAAAGCTTAAGTTAATGTGCTTAAATTTTCCTAAATTAATAAAATATAATTGTGTACTCACTTTCTGCAACTTCTACCTGCTCTGTTTATTCACGGGACTTCCTTTATCACTAAATTAAATTCATAATACAGCAGTGTATGTCATTCTTGTCAAAAACTATCAAAGTTTACTTTCGGATAATCCGGTCTATTTGTATGTTTTCCTGGTAGACAGAAAATAATCGCCTGCTTAAACTTCTCTTTTTACCCTAGTACTTATTCTTACTGGAATACCCGTATAGTGAGATACACGTGAGTTTGATTGTTTTAATTGAGTTCTATTTTACCTTGTCTCGACTTATCACACACTTTCTCAACATTTCTTTTGCTTCACTTTGTATAATTTTCCCTTTCTTTTGTTGTTGTGGTGGATTCATTATTTGTATCTACGAGGGTAAGTCTATAAGTTTCCGGCCTCGGTTAAATAAATATTTGCAGATGTAACTTCCGCTCCTCTGTGTTCAGTTGTTCAGATATAGTTGCATAAAGAAGGCTATGTGTGGAAGATTGTGACATGTTCAAAATGGACTTTCGAGATGTTATTAAAGTTATTCACAAAAGAAGGATTTATTTCAAATGAAATTAAACAGCGATAGGACGGTGTATATAGGGAAGCACACCCCCTTCATATTCTACCGTAAAAGAATGGGTCACAGTTTTTCGTAAAGGCCACAAAGCATTTAAGACGAAAAGCGCTGGTTGGTCCTTGGAGGTGTTCATCACTCCTGAAAACATCGCTCGCTCTTGTGGAAGGAGAAATTATGGAAGACCGGCGGCTCAAAGTTACAGAAATAGCAGCAAGGTTGGGCCTTTCTAAAACAACAAGTCCTTCGAATTATTCATGAACATTTAAACACGAATAAGATTAGTGGAAGATGAGTGCCTAGACTTATTTCCTCAGTCAAAAAGCGGCAACGAGTCATATGTTGTCAGGCATTTTTGGAGCTCTGCCGTGACAACAAGAGAGAAATTCTGCAAATCATTGTTACAGGAGATAAAACTATGGTCATCTGCTATGATTCCTTGTCCAAAAGAGAATCAATGGAGTGACGTAAACCAGGCGAAACATGGCCTCTAAAGGCTAAGGTCACTCAGTCAACTAAGAAGATAATGACCACAACCTTTTGAGACTGTGAAGGAATACTCTTCATTGACTTCAAGGAGAGGAATACCGCAGTAAATGGGGAGAACTATACTGGTCTATTGCACAGACTACATGCTTCTATCAAAGAGAAATGGTGAGGAAAGCTGAGTGATGGTGTGCGCCTTCCTCACGAAAACGCGCCTGTGCACACAGCTCTTGTTGCAAAGGAAACTGTGAAGAAATGTAGCTTCAAAGATATCGACCATCCACCCTGCAGCCCAGTTGTAGCTCCCAGCGAGTAGGAACTTCGAGAAAGGAAATTTAAACGTGACGAGGAAGTGATGGATGCTGTTTATGCCCATTTTGCAGACAAGACTACTGCCTTTTTTGGGGGGGGGGGATTGAAATTTCATTGAAAGATGTGAGAAGTATATTGCAATAAAGGATAACTGTATTGAAAAGTGAAATATAGTTTTTGTCTTGATCATACCTTCAAAATGGTTAGGCCGGAAACTTATGGACCTACCCTCGTATATAAATTCTTAAAGAATGAAAAGGATTGCTCATAAAAGAATAGATTTAGAACCGAATAGATCAGTAAATATTTTTTGCAGATGATATAGTATTTATTTTTGACAATGAAGATAGGCTACAAAACAAAATACATACTAAATAAAACAAATAAAGAATACAATATGATAATTTCAAAGACGAAATCAAAGGTACCTACTCAATAAGAACGAAAAGTTTACTAGAAAATAAAATAATAAAACAAATATCAAACGCTCAATATTTGGGTTGTGATGTCAAATATGAAGAAGTTCAAGATATTAACATGTAATTCTAAAAGTGTCCCAAGCTGTGCGCGGTACAATTAGAAATACTTCGAAAAAAGGGGGGGGGGGCGAGACAAGACACACAATTAAGATTCTACACAGTTATTCTTTTATGGAAGTGAGGCTATAAGAAGTGCAACCAATATTAAAAAATTACACAATTATACACAAGAATGGATAAAACACTGGAAAAAAAAAATAACAGAATATAGACTAACCAAAAAATATGTTGGCGTATAACCCGAAAGGTAGAAGATGGATTGGAAGACTAAAGAAAGAATGGTTTGAAATAAAAATGTTAGATCGGAACAGGAAGGATTAGGAAGAAGTAAATTTTTTTTATTCATTGATGGATTTTATATATAATTTTTATTATTTAATAATTTTAATTTATTGAACCTATCTTATTTTTTGCTTTTAATAGAGATTAATAGAAGTTCCAGCTCAATTCTTGATTAATAAACACAAAACTCTAATCAATTCGGGCTCACTGATAATCGATTCCGATCTACTGTATCTCTATTCAGTGGTTGATCATGAAGAAATCTACTCCTTTTATAAATCTATTTCAATCCTATACATTGTACATTTCAAAGCTTTTCAACATCAACACCGCGCTTTTAGGAGAGAATTGCTAGTACATTTTAGCAACAAGAAATAAGAAACAGAGGAAAGGATAATTATGACGTATTTATAAACATTTTCTAAGGTCTTAATCGTGTCATTCAGTTCACTTTAAACATCACGCTCCTGCGTGGTATTCAGCCAAGTTGTACATGAGTAAGTCCATGGCGGTACAAACTTATGCCTCATGATCCCTTTAGATACCCTGAGGGAGCAAAAGTTTTCCCTCCTGCAAAACTTTGACCTTACCTTGTGGTATCGTTCAAGGTGTTTGTCGTCTAGTTCCAGTCAGGGAGGTGTATTAAATTCAGGGAATACACGACATTCGTCTTGAGCTATAGTGGTTTACTCTGGGAGTGTGGGAGCTTGTCTGTATACTGCAGTAATAACAGGCCATTTCGTGTTAAAGTGACACAAACCAAAAACCGATCGAGTAAGAATTTTATGAACACTGGCTGTAAAGAACGTAAACCGGGAACTATTAACGCTATGGTTTCGTAACAAAAGTTTATTCTATCAGAAAAGTTTGCCAGTTTGTATTTCTCTTAAGAGCATTAAATATAATATTTATTTGCGGATTTTTTAAATAAATTATTTTCACTTGCTCTCTGCTCCTAATACTTCCGTATTACACTCATAATAATTGCAGCGATTAAGTCAAGTTTGACACGACAAATGGTATATGAAAATTACAATTACAGATAAATGATGACATGTCTGCAAGGATTCATTTACGAGGGTAGGTCCATAAGCTTCCGGTCTTACCATTTTCTTTTTATGATAAAGACAAAAACTCTATTTCACTTTTCAATATAGTTATCAATTATTGCTATACGCTTCTCATATCTTTCGAAATTAACATTTCAACCCTCCTCCTAAAAATAGTCAGAGGTTTAGCTGCCAAACAGGCCTAAAGAGTCTCCGTCACTTCTTCGTTACACTTAAATTTCCTTCATCGAAGGTACTTCTTGAGTTTTGAGAAGAGGAAATAGTCACTGGGAGTTAGATATGGGGGGCTATAGGGTGGATGGTCCATATCCTTGAAGTCACATTTATTTAGAGTTTCCTATGCAACAAGAGCTATGTGCACTGGCGCGTTGTCTAAAGAAGGCGTACACTACCACTCAGCTTTCCTCGCCTTTTCTCTTTGATGGAAACTCTGTGCAGTAGGCACAAGTAGCACTCCCCATTTACTGTGGTGTTCCTCTCCTTGAAGTCAACGAAGAGTATTCCTTCACAGTCCCAAAAGATTGTGGCCATGATCTTCTTGGTTGACTGAGTGAGGCGGTTATTCGCCAGGTTTACGTCACTCCATTGATTCTCTTTTGGACTAGGGATCATAGTAGAGGACCATAGTTTCATCTCCTGTAACAATGGTTTGCAGAACTTCTCTCTCGTTGCCACGGTAGAGCTCCAAAAATGTCTAACAACAGATAACTCGTTACTGCTTTTGAACTGAGGAAAGAAGTCTAGGCACCCATCTTGCACTAACCTTATTCATGTTTAAATGTTCATGAATAATTCGAAAGACTGTTGTTTTAGAAAGGCCCAACCTTACTGCTATATCTGTAACTTAGAGCCACTGGTCGAACTTCCATAATTTCTCCTTCCACAAGAGCGACGTTTTTCAGGAGTGAGCACCTCTAAGGGCCACCTACACGCTCTGCTTTCTCGATCCATTAGAAAAAGTTCGTCCCAATCTTCTACAGCACAATATGAGGGGGATGCTTCCCCATCCAATCGTTTAATTTCATTTGAGTAAGTTCTTCTTTTATAACAATTCGATATTCCATTTTGAACATGTCACAATCGTCTACGCATAACCTTCTTTATGTAACCATATCTGAACAATTGAACACAGCGGAGCGGTTGTGACAGGTTCAATTATTTACTTAGGAGATAAGTTATGACAGCTGATAAGAATTTTGTGAAGGGGGTAATCCTTACCGGTGAGGCCGGAAACTTATGGACCTACCCTCGTATATCTGTTGCTGATACGGGGAGCAATATAGCTAAGCAATAAATCAGTACATGGTGTAACAGTGCGTGTTTACTCTCCATACATACTGAGAAAGCCCCTAGGTAAAGACAATCCAAAGGCAATAAATTCTGTAGTTTGTAGTTACACTGTTAAAAAAAATCACAAATATGACTAAAATAAAGTGAAATGTGTTTAAAATATTCAATATTCTATATTCTCGCATATCACAATTAAACTGAGTTATCTCATTTTTGAAATCTCTCCAATCCTCCTTCCCTCACAGTTTACATTTGTTAAACATCAGCCACACCTCTTGACTTTCCCCATATTTTACATTGCAATATGTTTTATCATTTTCATTATCAGACTGTAGTATTGGATTCTTCTTTCCTTTCGAAACTTACAGGATGTGAGTTTCTGTTTATTGTTCTCCATGATTGGTATCCCCGAGCAATTCGTTTTCTGTAGCTTTCTTTGCTTCTAGAGCGTTTTTGAATGGAGACTCAGTTATTGCTTCTTACTGTTGCTGTATCCTTCCTCGTTCGACTTTTTGTTGGTTTTTTTTTTCTTGTGAAAGAGAATTTCGCATACCTTAATCGCCGTTTTATTCAGGGAAATCTCTTTATTGGAGACATTTATAGTAGTATGTGTATAGGTTGAAGACTACAATGCTTGGAAAAACATGATGAATCCTCGTCCGTGGCCTCAAAACCATGCAGCCCTAATGACACCATAACCGTCATGTTCTCGCCTAGTTCTTGTCACCCTCTTGGCTTTCTGCACAACTGACACGCTGATAAATGTTCTTGATACGGGCATATTGTTTTTGACCTTCGCTTAGTGAAACATATCAAAGGATCTCATGGTCTTGTCTTTGGTAAATTACAATTTTTTTTTAAGTCATGCTTGCCCTCTGTGGCGTTCTCTGAGAGAGACATTCTTTATCATGAAATCTTCTATCCACTCAGCCTGTTCCGTTTACTTTTCTAAATTAAAGAATATTAATACATTCTGCTTCCAAAAATGTTAATCTTTGGTGTTCAACTTTTGAATATTTTGTGCAAAGCTCGTTCAAGACGTGATGGATTGTGTGAGATCTTTCTTTGTCCTGAATCCACAAGTAGGACATTTCTTATTCATTCGGCCTTTCAGGGTACGGAGGTAGGTCCCTAAGTTTCCGGCCAAAACATCTATATTTCACTTTTCAATATAGTTGCCCTTTATTGCAATACATTTTTCACACATTTGAATTAATATTTCAATCCCCCCACCCCCAGATAGTCACAAGTCTTATCTGCAAAATGGGTATAAATAGCATCCACCACTTCTTCCATCCATCACTTTGATCTCCTTGAAACCACATTTCTACACAGCTTCCTTTGCAACAAGAGCTTTGTGCACAGGCGCGTTATCGTGAAGAAGGCGCACACACCACCACTCAGCTTTCCTCGCCTTTTCTCTTTGATGTAAGCACGTAGTCTGTGCAGTAGGTCAGCATAGTACTCCCCATTTACTGTGGTGTTTCTCTCCTTGAAGTTAATGAAGATTATTCCTTCACACTTTCAAACGATTGCGGCCATGATCTTTTTGGTTGACTGAGTGACCTTGGTCTTTAGAGGCGGTGCTTCGCCAGGTTTACGCCATTCCATTGATTCTATTTTGGATAAGGGATCATAGTAGAGAACCATAGTTTCATCTTCTGTAACAATGGTTTGCACAACTTCTCTCTCGTTGGCCGGCAGATCTCCAAAAATGTCTGGGCTACTTCAATGTTGCTACTTTTAGGCTGAGGAATGAAGTCTAGGCACCATCTTGCACTAAACTCATTTATATTTAAATATTCATGAATAATTCTAAGGACTGTTGTTTTAGAAAGGCTCAGTTGTGCTGCTATTTCGGTAGCTTTGAGCCGCCGGTCTTCTATATTTTCTCCTTCCATAAGAGCGATGTTTTCAGGAGTGAGCACCTTCAAGGGCCGACCTGTATGCTCTTCAGCTTGAATGCTTCTGAACCATTCGAAAAAGTTTAGCTAAATCTTTTACGGCAGAATATACACTGTTCAATCGCTGTTTAATTTCATTTAGAAGAAGTCCTTGTTTTGTGAAGAACTTAGTAACAGCTCGGAACTCCATTTTGAACATGTCACAATCTTCTACACATAGCCTTCTTTATGCAACTATATCTGAACAACTGAACATGTACTAGTCCCGTCACAGTGACTGGAGTAACTCTACCATATGTAAAGGAATGTGTATACTTAGGACAGTTAATTTCCCTCAAGCTCAAGTCGGAAAAGAAGAATGTTATTAGCATGGAACGTTTTCTGATCCCATCAATTTATACTCTCCGAAAGGAAAATAAGCAAAACTTAAATTCGAAGCACTAAAACCTGCATATACCCAGTAATGCTACATGGGTGCCAGTTATGGTCAGCGACAAACAAACAGATGGATGCACAACAAATAAGTCAGAGAAAAATTGAACGCCGTATGTTAGGAATAACAATAAGGAAGAAGATCTCTAACGAAGCGTTCGCCCCAATAACATGAACAACAGACATTGCAGAAAGAGCCGAGAGACTGAAGTGAAAATGGGGAGGTCCCATAGCGAGGATGCAGGACGACAAATGGACGTATAAGACCATCATGTGAGATACGCGCTTGGGCAAGCGATGACACAGAGGCAGAGATGGGATAGGAAGACTTCAACGCGGCACAGGCAGGTCGACAATGGTCCAGAATAGTAAGGAGCAGGAACACATGGAAAACTTTCGAACGTCAACTTCGAAACGAGTGAAATTTAATGAACAAAAGTGTAACAAAGTGTAGCATACAGGACGATACTACTGTACACAACCCTAATGCGAATTAGTTTATTGTATTAGCGAATAAGAATTACCGTCTTGTAGGAGGCCTTTGCCCTTCTTTGGGACATTCCTACTTATTATTATTATTATTATTATTATTATTATTATTATTATAATACCATCCCTACTTTAATGGGGCATTAGCTTTAGTAAGCTTTAGTAAGCTTTAATACCTACTCGTAGAGAAATACACAAAAATATTTTTAGAGGATTCTCCAGATGATTTCTAATGTTTTCCAGAATTTGTTCAGTGAGTACTCTGCTTTATCTTTTTTTTTTTTGTTAAATTTTATCAACGAAGTTACGAACCTCAGTAAGATTCGGAATTTCTCTTGAAGTAATCTTCCAACTGCATAAGGAAATTTGCAAGAACAAATTAACAATGGGCGACCAGAAATCCGATAAGGCGAAGCACGGATGTAGGCGCTGTCCATTACATTTCCATAGTTGATAATACCCAGGCGCCGGGGGATTCGCGAGAGCTATTCCGGCTCCTCCAAGATCTCATCCGAGATGCCTCGATGGGGCTCCTAGACGCTGGGACTGGGGCTTTTTCTGAGTGCAAATCACCAGGCACTATTGAGCCTAGCCTGACACTTCCGGTTCTGTAACTGATGCTAGGGAATGAAATGAAAGGAAATCAGAGAGCGGAAAATTCATGGAATGTAAGTGACCGTGGGAAATTACGAAAAACCCAAGGCCAGGATGGCCGGCCTAACGGAAGTGGAACCCGGGAACTTCCAAATGCATGTTATAGACTGAGCCAGCTCGTTCTGTTAAGTGTAAATTTAAAAATAAAAGCGATTAAGTAGTGGTTAAGAATAATATGGGGGAATCAAGTACTTCACCGAGCAGTTTGCCTGAGGGGGCAAATAAGGGAAGGATGGGATATGACAAGGAAAGAATAAATATAAAATAAATAAATAAAATCTGTATACGCCACCCTGGTACCTGATTTCCTAAATCAGGGCGTGTATATCAAATTTATACAATTCAATAATATTTTAATACATTATTTTACAGATTTTCCTAATAACTGGATTAAAATAATGCAATATAATAAAACAGTAAGAAAAAAACTGAAAATAATTAAATTGAACCAAAATAAATTTACTTAACTACTTCCCAAATTAATCTTCCGAAATCTACAAAAATTACCAAATTAACAATTTAACAACATTACTGGGAGCCAGTAGGAATTTAGCTGGTAGTCAACTATTCTATCCTTTAAATTTATTCTATTACTATACAATATACTACTACTAACCACTGGTTACCAGCGGTATGTACTGGTATCTAGTACTTGGCAGAAATTCTCTTTAATTTAAACATTATACTTAATACTTAATTGTTTCAAATCTCCTTAATTTATTACAATCATAATAATATCCTTCTCTTTGACAACTTACTTCACTTAAAGTTCATTTAGCATTATTAATCTTTCCTACTCATTTCATTTATTTGTCCCAACACTTGAACTCATTAAACACTGTCACCTCGCTTCCACCATATTACTCTCCATCCTTTCTTCCCAACCATCCCTTCTTCCATCTCGCTTGATACTCCTGGTCCCCTGGTTGCACCATTTCTTGCGCTCAGCTCCTCCTCTCCGGACACCACTTCTCCATCCTCCATCTCCTGCCGCGGCTCATTCCCGTGCATCTCCAACACCCTTCCTTCTTCCATCTCCTTCTGTAATCTTCCTTCTTCCATCTTCTTCCCGATGTCAAAACTCTTATAGGTATATTCTCTACTTCAGGTTGTAAATCAAAATTATCCCTGTCTATTATATTTTTTAGGTATTTTCATCTCCATATTCCCTTCTTCCTTACCTTTATCTTATCCTTCTAATATTCTCTTCCTGTTGATTTAATTAAAGTTATCTTGTATATTTTCTATTCTTGTTAAGTTATTTGTGTTTGGGGGTTGTCTTTGCCTATGTATGCGTTCTGATCTTCTTACCTCGTCCTCAGCTTTTTCATTACTTCTTATTATCTGCTCTTGTGGTATTACATCTTCCCGTGCTAGGTTACTTATTTTGAATGCGGCCTGCTCGAGGTATTTATATAGGCCCTTATTTCTAAGTATATGTGCCACCTGATGGCCACTTAAAATTTCTCCTTTTTCTCTCACATGTTCTAAATAGCGTGTACATTCAAATAACACTGGGTTATCCTGTGTTTTGCAAAGTGTACATATATCGTCCTCTGTTCTGTTAATTTTTTTCCAATAAGTTTTGTAAGGCCCGTGTCCTACAAGGTAATGTATCATGCCTTTGGTAGGTTGTATAAATTTTAGTTTTAATCTCTCAAAAATGTTAAATAAGCCGAAAGTTCTCCTGGCTGCCTCTGCATTTTCCCATTCGTGCTGCCATTGTTCTTTTAATTTATGTTTTATTTCATTTAAGTTGTTGCAGTGACTGCCGATTATTAAACTTACTTTCTCCAAGTTGCCTTTCTTCAACCAATAAACAGCGCCTCTTAATTTAATCAATAGGTCAATTGGCCATATTCCTGTTACTACTAAAAGGGCCATAGTGGGTGAGGTGCGTAATGCCCCTGTAAATCTTAATAACACCTTCCTTTGTGATCTTCTTAGTAGAGTTTTTATATGGACATCCTTCACCCTTAGAGCCCAGACCCCTGCTCCATAAGTCATTAATGAAGCAAAAATGCTCGTGTAGTATGCTGTAATGACGTTTAATGGAATTTTAAAATTCCCTGATCTAATCTTGCTAATTTCATCATAACGTTTTCGGTTTTTTTTTTTTTCGTACGTATTCAGTATGTTTTCCTAAAGTTTAGTTTCTCATCTAAGTAAATTCCCAAATATTTTGTTTCTTTTTGGCATCTTATATTTTGGTTGTTGTATTTTGTGCATGGATCTCTTTGAGATTACCTTTCAAAAGCATGTAGCCTGATTTAGTTGGAGCGACTTGGAGTTTAGTTTTACTACACCAATTACTTAATTTATTAGTTAATTTATTCGCTCTTCTTTCTATATCTGTTCTATTGTTTCCTTTTATTAGAAATAAAACAACATCGGCATACGCGATGGTTTTTGCCACATTTTCATTGTTGTTTAGTTCGTTTAAAAGAGTCTCCAAAACTATGTCCCGAAAAATTGGTCCTAGGATCGAGCCTTGGGGACATTCCTTAGTTATATCTGTGTAAATTGTTTCTTCAGTACTTTTACATGAACCCTTCTGTCTTTGCAGTAGTCCATTAATACTGCGTATAGGCATTTAGGGAGATCTATTTCCCGTAACCTCTCAAAAAGTACCGGCCACCATAAATTATCGAAAGCGGCGGAAATCTCAATTAGAATTCCAATTAAATATTTTGAATTGGAGTTATTGACCATTTCTAATAGGTGGTTTATTGCGTCTTGAGTCGATTTTCCTTTTCTAAAGCCGAATTGATTGTTGATTATACCTGTCATGATCCTAAATTCTTTTAATCTTTTACAGACCAGTACTTCTAAGATTTTTCCAAGAGTATTTAGGAGACATATAGGTCTATATGATTTGGGCTCCTTAGGATCCTTGTCGGCATTTTTCTTTAAGATAATAACTTTTCCTACTTTCCAGTAATAGGGAAAGCGCCCTTGCCATATACAGTCATTAAAAAAGTCGACATAAGAACGGTGTAATTTTCTCTTACAAATTTATCAGAACTTCATTCATTACTCCATCTGGACCTGCTGCTTTATCCCTTTTTAGCTTATTTATAGCCAACTTAATTTCTAACACATCAAAGGGGTAGATTAGTCTATTATTTCTAAATATGGTATTCATATCCACTCTTTTTTGAATGTGCTGAATATTATCCATACTCTTATCATCCTGTGGAAGTAACTTGTCCAAAAGGGCATTTACAGAGCTTTTCCAATCTGTAGTCATTTCACCATTGCATTTTTTATTGTATTTAGAATATCCGGTTTCTTGATTTTTTCCATAATCATTTTATAGGGCATTCCCCATATATTGGTGTCTAATTTCTTTTCTACGAAAGTTTTCCATGAGTTCGTCCTTGTTTCTTCTAAAGTGGTTTTATATTTCTTTTTAGCTTCTCTATATTTATTTAGGTTTCTCTCCCTTTCTTCTGCAATTATCCATCTTTGATAAAATCTTCTTAGTTTCCTAACTTTGCTTCTTGATTTTTGCAGTGCATCCGTCCAAATAGTATCATAATATTATTTGGGTATGGTTGTGGGAACAGGTTTCTCCATGGCCTTTCGTATTGTTTGGACAAGGTTATTGGCACCCTTACCAATAGACTCTCCTTCATATTGTAACTTTAAGTTTTCAAATTCCTGTCTCAGAAGATTCCAGTCTGCTTGTTTGTAATTCTAAATTTTCTCTCCTCTTCCTTCTTTAAATTTTGGTTTTCGTGTGCAGTAATCGAAGTACATTAATCTGTGATCACTAGTGGTCATATCTTGACCTACTTTCCAATTTATTATTTTATTATTTGAGCTTAACTTACATAAAGTTATGTCAATGTTGGCAGTAGCACCGGCTCTATTTTCGAAAGTAGGAGGGTTGTTGGGTTGATTATTGACAAGAAGATTTAGTTCAGAAATAGTTTCTTCCAGTTTTTTTCCTCTTTCGTCTTTGATGTTCCTGTACTACCAATCAGATTTGGCATTGGCATCGCTTGTGAAAATTTGCTCAATTTTTTTAAAAGTGTTACTGACCTCTTTTATTTTTATTATATAAGGGTCGATTGGATGGCTGTATTGAAAATATTGATTTGTTAGAGTAAATTTCCCGCTGTCATGCGTTACTTCAATACAGTTTATATGTGTGTCTCCTAATTGTGTTATATTAACTATTTGTAAATTTGGATTATATATTATAATTAATGCCTTAGGATTTTCTCTGTGACTAATTATCCGTGCTCTTGCTGGGGTATGTGCTACTTTGCCTTTAAAGGAATAAGGTTCCTGAATGCATAATAAGTCTAATCTCAGTTCTCCTGCAACTTTATTTAATTCCAACATCACTTGTTTACTTCTCTGGGCTTTGTTTGGTCAATTTTGATTATTCTACGCTTGTCGTAATCTGCCATGTTGTCTTTTAGATAACGCTTATCCAGAGTTTGCAACAGAGTGATACTTGGTACCGGTCCTAAGTTCTTGATCCGTTACTTTCTTGGATTTAGAACTAGGTTTATTATTCCTTCCTTGTTGTTTTATAACAGCGCCAAAATTACTTTCTTTAATTTTGTTTATTTTAGTTTTGTGTATGTTTTGTTTCTTAGTAGGGTGTTTGTTTTTGAAAGGAGTATTAGCAGGATGTTTGGGCATTATTGGAGAATTAGGTATTTTAGTTTCAGTCTTTGGAGTGCTTCCGGAGTAATTTTTGGAGTAGTTTACTCCATCGTGCCGGATTTGAGCATAACAGTTAGGCCAGCTTTGCTTAATGTCGAAAACTATCCTGCCATAACAAAGTACAAAGTGTTCATATACTTCATTGAGATCTAGGTAATCGTTCCTTCTTCTATATGCTGTGTTTAGTAGTTTTAATAATTCATTAGGATCCGTTGTAATATTTTGAGTTTTTAATTCCATACGGTCGATGGCATCAGGCACAGGGAATATTATTGATTCACCATTTTCATGCAACTTACGCGTAACGTGTCGCAAAGCGGCAGTCAAGGTGCATCTTTCCTCTAGTCGACTCAGCTGTAGCGTGACGTCAAAATTCGCATAGATCTGGTTAATGTCTGGAGTTCTTTTGTCGTCAGCATTTGTCGAAGTTGTGTGTTCTTGTGCATCAGTAGCTAGAGTTGAGTTTAATATTAACTGGTGCTTACTATTGATTTCCTCTACATCCTTTTCCTCTTCTAGCGCCTCGATTTCTATCACTTTTTGACATGAAGTCGCATCACTGCCCTTAAAATTGAAAATTTTGCTTTTGTGTTTAAACTCGAATTTTTTGTTCTTCTTGCCCATAGCGATTTTAAGAATCTACTGCGCAGCATTTTTTGTGAGACGAGTTGTTCAATCTCTACTTCTATTTGTTCCTTGTTCCTTCCTCTTCTTCTTCCTTCTTCTTCTGTACTTGTGTCTTCATCCATTAGGGCTTGATAATTCACCTCGACCATTTTCTTGATTCCCATTTCTTTATCTATGGTATGGATTGTTAATTTTGGGGGTAAAGCTGATTTATTGTGTGACAATATTTCCAGTTCTTCATTTAATTTTGTGTTAGATAACAGCTTCAAGATTCCATTATTACCTGTCTGTGTGTGACTGCCTGTGATTTCGGAATTTTCCCTTAGTTTAAATTTGAGGGCTATGACTCTTTTTAGATTCCTTATAATTCTGAAATGAAATCTTTAATACTGACTGACTGATATCCAATATATATTCTGCCATTTGGGATTATGTGTTTCCTTAAATTTGGGGACACCTCCACTACGTGGTGCTCGGTTGCCCTAGTTCTTGCTCCAGTTTTGAATCTAAATTTAAATTCTTTTTTGAAATCCTCTCTTGAAATATATTGATCAAATTCTGTGTGTAGATATCTTCAGAGAGTTCTTCTTCCTTGACACCAGTCAATACATCATACAAAATCATAAACGGGTTCCTCTTTCTGGGTGGTTCAATCCTTAAGTCTTTTTCTTTTAGGTTGTTGCTATTTATAACTTTGTTTAAGTCATCCTCTGTTTCCGTCTCCATTATTATTTTTTTCCGGTAGTTCTCAAACTTCTTATTTTAATTTTCTCTGCTGCAGGTTTCAGATTCTGCGTCACTATTCTTTGTAACTCTCTTACATCCGTGGTTTTGTTTGAAGAAATGAAGACGGTATGCTTTTTAGATTCAACTGTTCTCTGAAATTGTTGCATTTTACCCGTAGGTGCTGATATTGTTGCTACTTGTGCAAAGGTTGTTACTGGTTCTACACATCTCATCTCGTGTAGCTCCTTCACCAGTTTTGCTTCTGATTTCGCCTTCTCTCCCTCTATCCTTGCGTTGTCATATGTATTTTGTAATTTAGCTAATAGGATATAGACTTCTTTCTTCTTATCCATATTAATCTTCTCTTTTGCAATGAGCGTATTAATTTCAGTTATCACTTCTACAACGGTATCTTTAGGCTCCATGTCAAAATCAGGGTTTCCTTTCGCTTCCTCTTTCTTTCTTAAATCGCTCTCCAGTACCGTATCCTTCCTTTTCTCTATTTCTACTTCCCTATTACCATCTCGTTTTGCCCTATCTACTTTTCTATCTGGTGACCTACCTAATGAGTGTCGGGGTAAAAATACCTCTTTTTCTTCCATCCTTCATTTATTTACTAGGGGAAGACACTCCCCCCCCCAGTAACCCTACCTGTCTCGTATAGTTTTGTGTTATAAACTATGGCAATTAATACTTTGTAACATCAAGTGTGATGTTATTCACCTCGGCTTGCTACCTTGCTAGCGTGAGCGTACAACTGACGTCACACGAGCTACTGGCTGGCGTTCTGTAACTTTTTTTTTTTGAGTAGTGTTTAACGCCCGTTTTTACTACCGAGGCACCACAGGCGGTGGACTCTGATGATACATGAGATGAAATGATAAATTGGGAAAGGATATATATTTTTTTTAAGGAAGGAAGCGTTCCAGGCCTAAGTTTAGGTGCCTCCCCGGCATTTGCCAGTTATGAAGACTGAGGAAAACCTGGAAAAAACCCCAGTCAGGGAGGGCGGTCCTGGCGGGATTCGAACCGCAGACCTCCCGCTCACGAGTCAGTGCCTTAACGACCTCGGCCACCCGTGGCGGTTTTCTGTAACTTGCCGCCACATTCCTGTTTTTAATATATCATAACGTATTATGCTTTATATCCTATTTCCATGGAAACTAATGGCGGTTTGAATTTATAAACTTTCTTAGCAAATTGTACTTACAGTATCCTTTCTTCTTATAATTCACTATTTCATATACACTCACTATTACCTCACCAAAACAATTTAAAACTGGACACAATTCCCTTATTACTGCCACGCTCGGTAACCAGCCCGCCAAGGAAAGACTTGGTCAAAATTAGACCAGGGTATATTTGGTTAAGGGCAGAGGATATAGCGTGCAATAGTTGGAAAAAGTTAACAGACGTTTGTGAGATGTAGACAGGCAAAACACTGAGACTCAACATTTAACCGGCGGGTTAAAATAGATCCGGTGTGGGGAATGGGGGGGGGGATTATTTAGATGTCTATGGGAGAAGAAAGATGTGGTCTTGCATAACTCAGATTAGGGGCTTGACAGGAAATTAGACAGTTAATGCTCTCGGACAGAGAATTTGCTCACTGTGCGGAGAGTGCGATATCTGGATGCGCATTCTGGCAGAGTGCAGGGAAACAGACTGTAACCAATTATCATTTACTACCAAAATTTTTGAATTCACGCAGAAGTTTGAACATCTGCCTAGAAGTGTTGGTGCATGAGAGATACACACAAGACCCGATAAAGAAGGCTAATGGTTTTAGAGAAGAGAGGGGAGTTGGGGAGAAGGCTGTTAGTATACAAACATGAATAGAACCCTTACCCCTGGGCACCCTCTTCCCTTACTAACCGCCGTCTCCCCAACTCCCCTCTCTTCTCTAAAACCATTAGCCTTCTTTATCGGGTCTTCGCTAGAAACATTTGTGTGTATCTCTCATGCACCAACACTTCTAGGCAGATGTTCAAACTTCTGCGTGAATTCAAAAATTTTGGTAGTAAATGATAATTGGTTACAGTCTGTTTCCCTGCATTCTGCCAGAATGCGCCTCCAAATATCGCATTCTCCGCACAGTGAGCAAATTATACACACACACACACACACACACACACACACACATATATATATATACAAAATTACACATAGAAAACGCATGATATACATATATTGATGTGTTTGTATATGTATGCAGGTCTGTATGTATACATATATATACTTGATTGTTACAAGGACGGTATCAGCATGTACGGTTGTAAGGCCCATGCGACAGTTATACTTACTTGTGTGTACTTTAAAGCTAGTACAATAAAAGTCTATTACTACTATTAACTACCCCTTAGCTAAAGGTTATAATATTATTTTAAGAAACCCGTTTATAAAATGAATCCCATATGTTAAGTGAAAATACTTGATATTTTTAAATTTTTATTACACTCATTGTTCACTAAAGAACAATTTATTTTAATTTGGTTTTTATCATGCATTTACATTGAAAAAAGTACATTTAGCTGGACAGTTAACAGCATAGTAATAGTTTTTTCGATTTCAACATTTTTTTGATTTACCAGTGCCGTAAAAACCACCGCATTGCTAAAGAAAAGCCTTAAATGAGGTTGTGGCATTACAACGTTCTCGTTTTCAACTTCTTGTTTCCCAGCTTTGTGAGAACGCAAGAGGATTACGTTGTAAGTTTGGGGAGCTTAAGCTCAATAAAGCTGTTTCTGTCAACTAACTCTTCTCAAATAGACCTTTCACTGCTCCGCTCTACCGACAATATTATAGAACCACAATAATAAAACGCTGCACGGTAGCTTATTCTTTTGAACTACACTGTGTACAAATTACATGTAGAATCTTTTAAAGTAATTTATTTACTACATACATTCTCTTATTTACCTTATGTCCAATAATCTGCCAATCGTCAACAAGAAAGGCAAATTTGTAGTAATATTAACAGTAATAGTAGTAGTAGTAGTAGTAGTAGTAGTAGTAGTAGTAGTAGTAGTAGTAGTAGTAGTAGTAGTAGTTGTAGTAGTAGTAATAATAGTAGTAATAATAGTAGTAGTAAAGTAGTAGTAATAATAGTAGTAATAGAGTAGTAATAGTAGTAGTAGTAATAGTAGTTGTAGTAGTAGTAATAGTAGTAGTAAAATAGTAGTAGTAATAGTAGTAATAGAGTAGTAGAGTAGTAGTAGTAATAGTAGTAGTAGTAATAGTAGTAGTAGTAATAGTAGTAGTAGTAATAGTAGTAGTAGTAATAGTAGTAGAGTAGTAGTAGTAATAGTAGTAGTAAAGTAGTAGTAGTAATAGTAGTAGTAGAGAAATAGTAGTAGTAGTAGTAGTAGTAGTAGTAGTAATAGTAGTTGTAGTAGTAGTAATAGTAGTAGTAAAATAGTAGTAGTAATAGTAGTAATAGAGTAGTAGAGTAGTAGTAGTAATAGTAGTAGTAATAGTAGTAATAGTAGTAGTAGAGTAGTAGAGTAGTAGTAGTAGTAATAGTAGTAGTAAAATAGTAGCAGTCATAGTAGTAATAGAGTAGTAGAGTAGTAGTAGTAATAGTAGTAGTAATAATAGTAGTAGTAGTAATAGTAGTAGTAGAGTAGTAGTAGTAATAGTAGTAGTAAAATAGTAGTAATAGTAGTAATAGAATAGTAGAGTAGTAGTAGTAATAGTAGTAGTAAAATAGTAGTAGTAATAGTAGTAGTAGAGTAGTAGAGTAGTAGTAATAGTAGTAGTAGTAAAATAGTAGTAGTAATAGTAGTAATAGAGTAGTAGAGTAGTAGTAGTAATAGTAGTAGTAGTAATAGTAGTAATAGTAGTAGAGTAGTATAGTAGTAGTAGTAATAGTAGTAATAGAGTAGTAGTAGTAAAGTAGTAGTAGTAATAGTAGTAGTAGAGTAGTAGTGTAGTAGTAATAGTAGTAGTAGTAGTAGTAGTAGTAGTAGTAGTAGTAGTAGTAGTAGTAGTAGTTGCAGTGGTAGTAATAGTAGTAGTAGTAGTAGTAGTAGTAGTAGTAGTAGTAATAGTATTCATTATTCCAGTTAAACTAGATATACATATATTGTATATTACAGTAGCATGGGGCAAGACCTTTTATGCTCTTTTGAAATATTTATTTCTGAAATGAATTAAAACGAAAGAAAACAACAATATTAACGAGAAAGCACTCACACACACACAAACACATAACAAACATACAGTAATTGTGATATTTATATAAATTTTCGTATTATTTATGTTATAGTATTTAAAGAATATTGTTGCCCCTAAAACTGTGTATTTCATTTAAGAAAATGTCCAGGTTTAGCCTGTTTTGTCTAATTGCAGTTAAGTCCCAACATGCCAGCTTTCCCTTACTAAAGTCACAAGTAAATCCGGCAGAAACTTTATCCTAGCATCTTTTGTCTGTGTACACATAGCCGAAATGTGCACCCAATCTTCCGGTTCCGAGCATAATGGCAAATCCCCCAACCTTCTAGCCTCCCAGTCTAAGTCATGCTGTTTCCGACCTCTGTTTCATGACTAGCTCCGTGATATGGGTCTTTCTACCCCATCTAATTTTAATTTCGCTTTGCAGGTCCAGAGATGACACCTGCATGCATCGCGCTTCTGTTTCCTGCCGCTTTATTTCAGTCAGGCATCTTTTGACTTGATTTCTCACTACTCCATTTCTATTTTCAATAATTCTCTACTAAAAATCGTTTAAACCGATTGTTGACAATTCCCGCTGTGCAACCGCCGCCCAACATTTTGTATAAAGCATATTGTTTAATTGGTACCGGTAGGCGAATTCTAAAGGAGACAAATCGAAATAATAATGTATAAAAGTTGTAAGCACAAACGTATTGTAGCGAGTTAAACGTTTCAAAACCTTTTTCTGATATCTATGTTTTTGCCTATGTTCTTTGAAACTATAACGCTGGATAGTGAAGTTCCGCAGCTCTTCTCGGATACATAATAATATGTCGTTATTTTCCACCATAGACTATTGTGATGTCATCAAAATACGCAATTTACGCGTCAAGGCTCTTTTGCTTTCTATTTGGCTCAGGCATTAAGGCTGGCTTTGTAAATATCAAGGTTTGCATCACCCTTTTTTAGAAGGATTTGGGTTGGTAGAATATTTCATTACTTGAATCTTGCCAAGAGCTGGCCGTTTGTGCCTACGCTTCCAATGGGGACATCTCCGGGAATAAGGAATGAGATGATGAAGACACTGAATGACCAGGGTGCAGTTGGAATAATATAAAACATAAATGGGGCCCTTAGATAGATTACAAAACAAGGGTGGTGACCTTCCCTCAGTACGAGCCCCTCAGAAGAACCGCTTCCATACTAGATTTCGGGGAAGAAACCTTTATAAAGCACAAATAACCGTCACGCTGCACATAACACCAGCCCACCTCGCCTGGTAATTTGGACTCCTTAACAGAACCAACGAAATAAAATGAGATGCAATGAAAGTGTGAAATGGAAAGAAAATCCCATTCCAACATTCCACTAAGCGACCAAGGGAAATCTGGAAAAACTCAAAGTCAGAAAGAACTGCTCCAAGGAATTTTGAATGCAAAACATCTCGAATATGAGTCCGAAGTAATATTGCCTGAGTCACCTCACCTCCTTAGTAGAGGAAGAAAGCGTAGTCCTCTGCATGTTTTGCTAGAAGAATACTCTAAAGAACATGATGTGTTTCTCGATTTCCATTGTATTCAAACGGCGGGACTATCATCAGGAATGAGAGAACGTAGGGCTTTCACGGTCCTATTTGTAGATACAACTACAAATTTCTTCCGAGCTGTTGTGCCACGGTCTGCTGGAGATGAGAATTCCAGACGTTTCATTGGCAACTACGACGGACATCTTCAGTGACGTGGACGAAGTCTCTCAAACTAAACAGCAACTGGCATCCACAATGAAAACAAACCACAACACACAACACGTGAAAACATAGCGAGCCTATCACAAGAGAGCAGCAGACGGGAGAGGCGAGGCTCCTCCCACCAGCCGACTGACCAGTGGAGAGCACGGGCAGTATAAATACAACGACTCTGACAGCCAACACTTCAGAAGCGGTGACACCTTCAAGGATACGACGTCAACAGCGAAAGATACAAAACTTCAGGCAATAGAAGAAGTAGCTGCAACTCTGGCTGCCGCGCTCACCAAGAACTTCGCTCACATTACCGAAACAGCAACTCACTCAGCTCTCCTTAGCGCACTTGAGGAGGCGTACTCCGAACTGCGGGCCATGCACATTGGCTCTCGGGATTATGTACTGACTGACATTAAGAACATAACACCAGCAACTCCACGCATCCAGTCAACTAAGGACGAACTCAATGCTGTGCTTGAAGAGGCACTCAATCCCATGTATTAGGACTAAATCAATTGCAATTCGACAGCAACTCAATCCTATACAACCAACAGAGACAACCTACCCCAGAATACAAGCAAATGAACCACCATAAACATAGACACAACTGATGTTTAAAGATTCTATTTCACTTCCAGGTCCCGCGGGGGCAAGCTGGGCCTCGGCAAAGCTTGTCTTCCCGGATAACTACACTCACCTACTGGACATGCAACACACATGCCAATGTACTCTACCACCTTGAATTCGAAGGTGCATTTTTCGGTACCTCAGCATTCAGCCTTCTATGCTCCCAAGTATTAAATCTTTCCCCTCCCCTTTCTTTATTCACAGCTTTCTTTGTATTACCCTTACATCTTTTATCCTTGTCTTCCCCCCTCCAAAATAAAACACGTTGCTGAAGATGTCCGCCGTTGTTGCGGACGAAACATCTGGATTTCTCATCTTGAGCAGACGACGGCACAACAGGCCGGAAGAAAATTGTAATTACATCATGAGGAATGATACAAGGGGACTGCTGTCAATTCATATCAAATCATCAAGGCACTCAAGACTTTTCACCCAGAATTTTTTCACTATTAGGCAGACGAAAACTTCATTTATTTGAAGTTCTGATATCCATTGTTTTAAAGTCTTTATGAAACCGCTTATCATGTTCTTCACTCATTGCACCAAGAGTCGCGGAGAAGTAATCAATATGACTGTTGACAAAATTCACTTTAAACACTCATTCTACATGCCAGATTTCTAACTTTCTTTACTGACTCTAACAGAGGACAAGGGGCTTGCCTGGCTATGCTGGCAGGCAAGGATAAGGAGCAGGTAGGCAAATTCATGTCGAAGGCGAGACAACTCAGATCTGAAAAGACTGAAAACCGGGGTTAGGGGCGGAGGGAACTAAACTGAATTAAAAAAAAAATATGTACGTAGGGTGTTTACTTATTCCTCTGACAAGAGGGAAGGGGTTTTATATTCTGTATGTGTATATCAAGCTAATATTGAGATTATTATTATTATTATCATTATCAACATCATCATTATTAATGTTATTACAATCATTATTATTTTACTTGGAGGTATGATGTATTTACTTATTTATTTAAATAATGTTCCTTTTGTGTATTATGAATGACACGTACGGTCTGGTGGACCCATGCGAAGGTTGCAAAGTTATTAATATGTATGTTAATTTGAATAAAATACGCTCATTCATTCATTCATTCAAAAATGTTTCAACAACATTTTATCCACGATTTCTTTATAATTGTCACATTTTTTGTTACCAAGGGCAAGGGCATTTTCCGTCCCTTTTTTGTATGTCAACCATGCTGACTTCTCTAATACGGACATCGACTGAGAAAAGGTCTCATCCTGCATAATCTCACGAATCTGGGGTACATCGAAAATATCTACTGCTATCTTAGCTTGAGTTTTCTGTGGGAACTTTGTAACAATCACTGGCCTTGCTCAGAGCAATAACAAATTGCTTCATGTGGAGTGGTGGAAGAAGGACATTAGAAGGAGAAACCAATGGACTTCGCGTTTGTTTTTTTTTTTCTGCAGGAACTAAATTGCTTCTTTGTAGTAAATTTTTTTCTTGTTCAATGCTCTTATTTAGCCCCAATGTTTCAGTCACCCAGTATACTATTTATTATCTTATTTAAATCTCTCAGAGCGTTTATTTTATATATCTGCTCAATGATCAAATAATAAAAATTGTTATTTCCTATAATATCGATATCTGAAAAACTATAGGTTTGGTGATTTTATGGTTTGGGAGATTCCTTGTGGTAACATCAGAAAATATGAATAGTTTACATTCAGCAAAATTTGTGTAGACCAGTGATGGTTCATAAGTTTACTATAAGTATTGTAAATAAGTAGCTGTATAATTTCAAGTTATTACAGTTGGACAAAACTATCCAAAAGCTCTGATAAACACACATATCAAATAAAATAGCTGCTGAAATGTGAGCCATTTCTTATTACGGCCAGAGTTTTCCGAGACAATAGACTTATGTTCATATTTGAGAGGCGTAGGCTGTTCGTTTCGTCTCATTGCTCTTTTCTTTTTGGTTGTGTTTACCTCTGCACTAGACTAGATGTCATACTAATGTCAATCATACGCCAAACGGCTATGATGTATTGCATACAATAGAACATTCTTTTCCAGATATTGTGCCAACCTCTCAACAAAGACCTTTACTGGGCGAGATTGATCAACGAGGTTCAGTAAAAAGACCTTAAGCCCTTGGATTTTTGTCTATGAGGATACTTAATACCTTGTGATTGAAACACCCATTTACAACACTCAAACATTGCAGAGGTATTCTCCACTGCAGGTCATCAATCTTGAGAGCCGCCAGGCATGTTCGAATGTGAACGCAGAGCTGAAGGATGTATGATGACTACAATAACATGATCAGCACTCAAAATGTATTTGTTTACAGACTTTCTTTAACATCTCAGGTCATCAGCATCCCATTCAAATCAGGACGTAAAACGGCCGACAAATTTTGCTCAAAGGCCTCTTTTTTCAGGCTTGAGGTTCTTTTTCGTGTCGCAAATATAGAATACGGAACCCACGGCTTTACTTCCCTTCCAAAGGAAGCCATACTTAGGATTTTTACGTCCGAATAAATCCATCGATCCCAGCCGGGTTTGAACCCGCGATCTTGGGTTTAGAAGGCAAGTATGGTTACCACTACACCACCAGGACCGACTCTATCTGCTGTTAAAATATACCTTACTGTTATTTAAGTAAGTCTTCTAATAACGAAATCATCATGGTTGTAATTGATTCTGGGAAAAGGGTGAATTAAATCACCCAATTAGCTTTTCCACGACAAAACAATATTTATTATAAAATAAAGTATGCTGTGTAGATAAAATAAAAATAAGAATAATTCCCAGAAGTATTGGTATAAGTCATACAAATTACAGAGGAATTCTTCTGAAATTCAGAATATATAAACCGGCACTCAGAATAATCTGAGTGCCAGTTTTCTAACTGAAAGAGAATACATATGCCATTTGCGGAACGTATAAAGCGTGACTTCTCACTTTTCACATCACTTTCGTAAACCTCCAAGGGATCAGGTTTGGTTCTCTGATATTTTAGATCTTGAACGAAGTAAATGAGAATTTGACGGCAGTTGATATACCAAAAGTGAACTTTTTAGACGAGACACTGAGGTCTCAAAGAAAGTACAAGGTGTCTCTGATACCGAGGTCGAGAAATTAGTGATATTTTGAACTATAACTAATTAATTATAATTATTATATAATTTAATGCAGAATCTCTTCAAGTTTAACACAATGTTCAATGCAACTAAATGTGTCGAGCATGTTAAGTGTTATTAATTCGTTTTCGAATTTTATTTTTTGCTTCTTTCAGTGATGTTATTTATTTTTGTGCATTATATTTACATCCTGCCCCTCATTTGAACAGAAGAAAGCGTTAAAGTCTAAATTACACCCTAAAAACATTTTTAGACTAACATAGGGTCAGAATAGTAAGGAAATATCTGTAAAAAGTCGTCAAAATTATGTTTCATATTTTCTCGATCACAAAGCAAGTCAAATAGATTCAGAAATTGTACTTTTCGCATTTCATAAATACAGAGTTTGTTGACTATATTATCTACTTACAAAGCCTATCGAATGGGATATTTTGCACTTGACTCTCAAGTGTATCGTCCAACCAGTCCTGCAAGGTTGTCAAATTTTATTCTCGCTACTGGGCTGTAAATGTTAGATAAACCATTTTTGTAAGGAAAGTAGACAGGGATTTTGTTAACATGTTTATTTTATTTGAATTGGAAGATAACTTTTGTTTCCTTTTCTTATCCAAAATGACAACAAGCAAAGTGCTCCCCCTATTTACGAAATGCTAAATACTACACAAAAGCCGAAACTGTAAACTAGAAATTTCATTTAACTGGCAAAGATAGAATCGAATATTTGTTAGAAAGTGAGTGTAACACAAGTAAACCGGCTGCAAAAAGTGAAGTAAGCGGCGAGAGATGTGGCGGAAGCAAGTTGAAATATTATTTTATTATAACTGTAAAAAACTGTTATGTCCCGCATTGGCAGTGAGCTTGGAAAAAAAGAGCAATAATACTGGAGTTTTTGCGTCGAACCTCCTTACAAACATAAATTACTTTAACAAAGGCATTCTCATAAGTTTTCCAAGTCGCGTACTGTTAGGGAGATTGCCAGTAAAAAGAATTGTTTGCTAATGAGTAGGTCTAATTTCGTTTCAAGGAATTGTTTTACCTTTGCATGCTAAAGGATGGGTGTATTGTTGGCAAGTGAAAGGCTGGTCGTGACATTGCAAAATAGCGATAAATAGAACTAAGTTATGTTGATACTGAGCTCTAGGCAACACGTGGAAGGTGTACAATAGGTCACGAGCTACAAACGAACTCTCCTCTTACGCCTGTCACTTAGCAGTTCTTGTTTAACTGTTATAGCTAGATTTGTATTACCTAGTTTAAGTGTTCCTAAATTAATGTTAAGTACTTAAGAATTTCGATGCATAGCGATTAGTATAGGCAGAGGAGAGAACTGACTTCGTTACTGGATCCAGCAAATTAGGAAGAAAAAGAAGACGAACTCATAACCTTAAGATCGCTAAATCTGTGGATCTAAAAGCGATTGAAAATATTTGTACTCTCATCGTTAACAAATGGGACTGTAGAGTAGAAAAAGGCATGAAAGTGCATGGGGCATTATTAATAGTTAGTATTACTTATTTATTAAATAATATATAATTATTAACAAATATGCATGCCTATAATTAATGTTTCTTCTGGAGGACATAAACAAAATATTCCTCAAACTTTGTAAGAAAATGTTACAAAAAAGTGCATTATTATTTTGAAATTAATTGTAAAAGGGAAATAAATTACTTGTATTAATTTCAGCAGTCTCTGTAACCACAAAAATGATAATGTTCTTTGTTTCTTGTTAGTCGCTACTTCCCTCACGGAGCGGAAATTCCTTATTAGTGAACGGTTGGACTAATCTGCCGCATCTACTCCCTTTCAATGCCAATGTTATATACCCGGAAAGACTGTGCAGCAGTTTTTTTTTTAATTTTATGATTAAGACCAATATACAGAAAATCACTGGCGCGCTTAAGTTTTTTTTTTTTTAAAAATTAGTTCCAAGTGGCTCATATGTAGAATTCTGTGAATATTTCGTTTTAAATATGAAAAAAATAAATAATATAAGCAAATTATTAAGGAAGAAGAGTGATATTGATGTATCAAGGTTAAGATTCGTATGCAAAATGCGTCAATTTCGGATTTCTGGTGGTAGGAGACCGATATGAGTCTTGGATAAAGGAAAACTGCATAAAATACAAAAAAAAAAAAAATATTCTGAAAAGTGTGGACTGAATGTACCTGTTCAAAAATTAGACGACCAAAGTCATTTAAGGTGCACTAAAATTGATTTCACACTAATTGCAAGCAAGTGAATGGATCTTTCTGTCAAAAAACTCTCTAATTACCATGAAAATTGACAGTTAATATAATTAAAGGCTGATGTGTAACATAAACCAAATTCAAAAAGAGTAAAAAAACAATAATTATTGACTAATTATAAAAAATATACTTTTCGCCTCGGTAAATATAGAACCTTTCCAAAACAAACAAGAAATGTGAGATCTTTCATATGGCCATAACAGGCTCTACTTCCGTTATGTGAACTGGAATAAAGTTATTGATTGCAAATAAAAAGACAACTTTTATGCTTAAGAACATGCAACTCATTTATTTGTTTAGAAGAACTACATCATGAAATAAAAAGATTACATATTTTTAAAAGAAAAATAAACACATACTATTTTCGGAAAATGTTTTATAGACCTAACCTAACCTAAATTATACTACTCGAAACTTAACACAAAATGAAACGAATTCTACGAATTGCTCCAATATGCCGGAGTTTACAACGCAGCAGTTTTTAAAAAGGCGTATATTCTCTTCATGTCTACATCTAAAGCACAAATAGTCCTATAAGTGGGTGCTCCTGCTTTAGGATTTTTAAAATTCTTGACCGCAACATGCCGCCATTATCGCTCAATATTTGGCATGGAAGCACCAATAGCGGAATCCATAAAATTCAACAAGTGCCTGGCCAAAATATCACCAGCACCGCCGACAATACGTTGCTGGTCAATTTTGCTACATCAATCGCAGCAACATGGTTGTCTCCACCAACCTGCTCATTATTATTGCCGCACACATTGTCGACAAAAGCTTTTGGCAATATGGTGATAGAAATTAAACTGAAGCGAAAGACACAGGAATCTTGCAGAGAAATTCTTTTTCCCTCCGAATATGAAACGTATACTTGGCCTTTATGCCTATTTTACATAACACTCTCCACAATGAAAAATTATAGTACACTCAACATGAGCTTATTCTAAAAAGAGGGAATTATGAGCACGAATACTAATTGTACTATTACATACAAATATAACAATGCTGTATAGTATCGTCACGGCTGCACTTTATACTTTCAAAGTATGACAGCTCTCGCTGGTTTATTAGATGGGATAAGTGAAGGGATACATTGTCAGCGGCGGAGAAAGATCCTTACTCACAGTTGGCACCTCCGATAGGAAGGTATCAGGTGAGGGAGATCTCGGTCGGTAACTGCGCGACACCGACGGAGTTTCTAATGTACTTTTATAGAACTCTACTACGCGGTGGGGGACCTCCCCGGAATTATTCATGGCCATCGATATGTCCGCTGTCATTCCAGACAACCAGACAGAAATCTCTCCAAGGCGCAAGCTCAGCTAGCCCTGGCCCTTTCCACAATGTAACATAACCAATAGAAAGAAATGCTCATTTCAGTATTCGCCTAAGGGAGCTGGATAGTTACAGAGCTGCTTCGAGAGTTCAGAGTAAAAACCTTTTTGAGCCTATGTACTTTTTAAACTACAGCGGGTGCCAAAAATGTATACACACTTCAAGCAAAGAAAAAAAAATGTGTTAACATAACAAAACTGAATTCACACAAACAGAAAATGATGAGCACTAATCATCTTAGACTTTTACAGTTACAAAAGTTGCTCAAAAGGCCAACCTTCGGAATCGATACACTTTTGAGTACGTTGAACTACTGATTGAGCAACGTTTACGAAAATCTCCTCAACGATTGCGGTATATACCGTTTCAATTTCTTCCCGAAGTGTTGCCAGTATAGCTGATTTTCTACGGTATACAACATCCTTAAGAGTTCCCCATAGGTAGAAGTCCAACAGAGTTAGATCCTGAGAACGCGGCGGAAACTTAATCGGACCTCTTCGTCCTATCCTGTGCCTTGGAACATTGCCATCAAGGTACGCGCGTACATCTCGGTGGTAAAGTGGTGGTGCACCATGCTGCTGGGAGTAAAATTCCTCTTTTCCATAGAGTGTATGAATGGCGGGTAAGAATTGTTACTTGCAATGGCGGTTCCGTTCTGTACACACGTCTCCATTGCCTTTGAACTTAAACAACATTCTCGGTTTTCCAATGCCACTTCAAAATTTCTTTTCGCTGTTCAAACGATAATCTTGGCACAATTTTGTTGCAACAATGCTAGCATAACGTAATATGAGTCACATCTATTTACAGAACATCATACGATAATCTTGGCTTTATTTTGTTGTAACAATGCTAGCATAACGCAATGTGAGTCACATCTGTTTACAGAACATCATACGATAATCTTGGCTTTATTTTGTTGTAACAATGCTAGCATAACGTAATGTGAGTCACATCTGTTTACAGAACATCATACTACACATTACTGTTGTTTTTCGGCCCAACTTTGAAATTTATTAAATAGATATCTGATGCTAATGCACATAGTAGAACATAATTACTTTTACATACTAATTTTTTAAGATTTTTTCATTGAATTTGCACTTTTTTTATTTAGCTTGCACTCATTCAGGTGCACGTTTCTCAGAAATTGTGTAATCTACGACTGCCAAATTTTTACATTTGGTTGGAAACAACATTTATGATAATTTCCAGTACAAATCTGATCAATATATTATACATTAGTAAAGAAAAAATGAAATATTGTGTTTAGAAAATGTTCCCTTTTTGCATTAAAACAATTTTAAAATAATAACCTAAAAGACAATGATTAATATGTTGCAGGAAAGTTTAGTATTCATCATTAAAAATACACAGTAAAACTTTCATTAAGATATCTCAAAATAGTTTCTGGGAAAAGTGCACTTAAAGTATTAAAAAATCAAACTGGAAAATGGTTTTAAAGTTGAACATGCATAAACATAAGGAACTCACTACTTCAGAACTTTCCAGCACTATAACCATGCTCTCTTTACTCTCCCTACTTCTTTTCAGTGACCTTCTTTCCCCTCTGATTGTTTGGGCATTATTTCTGCCTGTTCTTCAGCTTCCATGACAAGTCGTTTGTGGATTTCTTGAAGAATTGGGTTCATGTTGCCATCATATGATTTAACACTTTATTTGATGCTACTAGATGCATCATTAAAAGTGATCACAGCACTCAGGACAACCAACCTTAAAGTGATAGAACAGACACGAGTAGTTTTGTGGATGCATTTTCACATTACAATATGTAAACTTTCATTTGGGCTTTTTGATCTTCTCTAAAAGTTCGTGTTTACAGAGATTCCTAAAGACTGGCTTTATTGCAAGTAGAACAGCTTCAGAGAGAGAATATGTGTGCTTGTAGGGTTACCTCCAAGGGCCTCTGTACGTCAATAGCTGTACCACATATCAGAACCTGCAGGACACAAGCCATGATGAGCGGAAGAGTTGGTGATGAAAGTACACTGACCAGATAGCCTTCTTCATTTCACTGACAACAGTCTTTGCATTTCTTACTCCCAGTCCATAGTACAGCTGGAGAGAGTAAATCTCTGGATCTGTGATTCTGCCTCGACCAAAATTGCTTTCCACCTGACATTAATTTTCCTGTCAGTGATTTCTTCAAGCTTTGGAAACGGGCCCGATCCTTTCTGTATTTATTTATAATCACATTAATGGCATTATATTATCTTTCAACACACTTTAAACATTTACCATTCATATTCCAAACAGAATTAACCAAACAACATAACAATTGCAACTGTCAGTGTGGCATGCTAGTTGTGGGCGTGACAGGCGCGCCAGCATTTTTAAATATCAAATCCTTTGACACTGAATTGACATAATAATAATATACTACTGTAAAGCTGAAACTTTATACTTTTTTAAATCGTAAAACAAAATATCTATTTTTTTTCAACCCATCTAGCTACCCAGTCCCTAAGAGATCAGGGAAAACCATAAACCCCTTGGACAGAATTGGTAGCTCAACGGGAACTACATCCGGAACTACCGAAATTAGAGTTTCAAAAGTTACCTATTTTGGAACTCGCCGCCATTTGAAGATGAAGGAAAAAAAGGCTAGCAATAAACGTTACAATTACCATTACTATCTGGGAAACAATTATGAGTGCCACTATTAAACCGACCACCAATCAAAAAACAATTCACCACGTACCCTAGCAATGATCACAAAACCCTCAATGTTCCAGGTATAACCCAAATATAAGAGAGTATCGAAAACCAACATTATAGTTCATACCTATTTCCTCTTCTTTGGTCCCAGGAGATGCTGCGTCGTTGAAATAGACGTTACAGAGGTTTTGATGTATCAGCCAACATAGTGCAATCACTTAAATTATGACAGGAACAGCAACGATCTGCATTGCGACATAAACGACACTGACAACGAAACCAAGGAAGAACTATTAGCACGATTGATTCATTAAAACAGCAGCTAATTAAAATAATGGAAAGTTATAAATATTTTATCATAACTATTAATAATAAAATAAATTACTCACTGATATTTGCCGTTGCACTAGGATATGGGGCTGACTGGAGACTATAAAGAGAATAGAGATGAACGGATTGGCAAAAATTGTCTGACGGTCATCTCTCATTCACTGCTGAAAAATAATCTTCACTTTTGAAAAATATTGTTTTAATTTGCAAGAAATATTTTATGTAGCAAATTACATCGTAAGAAATATGTCACAGATAGGAATACTCGCTGATAATTCTGTTTTTGTATTTCAACGTCTTGAAGCGCTTCGTTTTGGCACTTAAGAATCCCAGCTTTCCCATAATATGAATAAGCTTTAGGTGGTGTTATTGTAGATTTACATTGTTACAGTTACCCAATATAGCGGTCATCCACTTTTTTTCACGTGCTGCATAGCCTACATCAAGCAGGCGTTTCCAGGATGTACGTCTAATAAATTTATTGCTAAACATTTAATCTAAATACTCATGGAAGACATTAGGGAAGTGTTCTGAGTCTCCATTTTACCTGAACCATATTTCACAATGGACTGAAAAAGAACCATTTCCAGGCCCCTTGAAGAAAAGTCAAGTAAGCAGAAGTTATAGGCAAGGGTCGAATAGGTGACCATAGATAATGTTTGTTCGCCGATGAAGTCGAAGTGATAATTGTGGTGTCTGGTGTGCGTTGTAAGAACATATCATTGAACATTGGGCTGTTTCTGGAGTTGAAAATGCCTTCCTTGATAAAGATCCAATCATTAGAAAACAAGATATGACGTAGCAAGTAGGTTCCTGAAAAGCTTTTACGTGCAGGCATTGACAAACGTTGACACGAGGAGAGAAGTCATTCGAGTCCATCTCAAAGGCTTTTTGGTATGCTAGTGATGAAGTATCTTGCCATGCCCATGTATGATGTACACGGAGGATGTACGCAACTCTTCGGATGCTAACATCAAATGAAACGGTTTGATACGGTAGCCACGTTGGACACCAAATTATGGAGCAGTTTGGTATGGTCCTAGCAATTAGAGCCTAATTATGAGACAGTTTACTAGGCTCCGGCTATATGCCCCAATTTTGAAGCGATCTGACGTCGAGTGGCCTCACGTTATGATCCAGTTTTGAAGTGATTTTATAGATTGATTATTGGTCGCTTCGATGTTGCTGCCCACGCTTCAATGACAACAATTTCCTAGGTTGATTTCCGCTATTTTGTTGACTCGTACTCAACTGGAATCGGAAAGGATTTCAATAGTGTAACTAAGCACGCGATGCGAGCCAAGTCTATCGTACGCAAAACACCAGAGGATGTGAAAGATGTTGGGCATAATAAAAAAAAACACACACACACACATGTATCATAAAGATGTTGGACATAATCTTTGTGTGTGTTTGTGTTTATTTTACTATGTCCAACATCTTTCGCATCCTCTGGTGTTCTGCGTACGATAGACTTAGCTACGCCCATACAAACTCAGTTGCCGCGTGTGAAACTTACAAATGAGTGCGGCGGTGTGTGAAACTGAAAGTCGAATGAGCACTGCATTTGTTTCTGCGAACTGCGTGTATCTTGCTGCGAGTAGATCTTATAATTGCGTGCCTCAGCAACGTCGAACTTACAACTACCGAATTGTCTAACTACTGAGTCGAACTGAACTGGATGAGGAAATGCGTTTCTCGGCGTGTAGAGCTTAGGACTGCCTGCCTCAGCCAAGCAACTGCTCCCTTATATATTAAATTCAAACCAAGTAATCGCTAGCCTAACGATTTCCTCGGAAACACAAAAGTCTTCGTGCCTATTTTGAAAGTTTAAACATTTCGTTTTCATTCGCTATTTTAAAGGACTAACAATTCAAATCCTTCGAGTTTAAAAGTTCTTCAGATTTATTAACCTTGATACAGCAGGCCTTTAAAAAAAGGGGGGGGGGCTTCACACGAGACCCTCGGGTTACTTCCTATAAATAGAGGTTTTATGACCCTTTTGTTGGCTTTCCAGGCTTCTGCAACAAAACATCAAGGAGCTTTATATTTTGCTGATATCCAACTCAAGTGCTAGCATTATGCTGGAGATATATCTACAATACTAATTACAATACATAAAATATTATGATTGGGCTTACATAAATAATTACAATTGTATTTCAGTATGGATGAAACACATAAACCGTTACACAGGCTGTTCTAAAAGCGCCCAAATATCGCTTATTTTTGCTCAAACGCCACTGGAATCTTAGAAATAAAAGTTTCGATTTTGCTTGTTTGGAAAAGTTGGTGACAGATCGACAAGGTTCTTGTGTATTTCATTAGGCTTCGCCGTGGGAGAGAAGAATTTGTGTACACGTTTGCCATAGTTCATTCACAATTAATGATTATCATACAAACAAGGAAATTATAAAACGAAATCTAGATATAGTCAGGGATTGATCATGACATCAGGCGAAGTTTTTATTTACTCATGGAGTCTTGCTGATCAATAGCTACGCGTCATCACATTTTGGACATCCTAGCGCTTAAACAAAACCTTTCCGACATAGGTTTATCGACAGGATATGACTGATTGAAATAATCTGTCTACAAGGAAGCTACATAAAAATTCGCCACACTACTAGCGATCATATTGTCGAGGTTATCAGGCAATTTCATCCATATTTGACCTTACAGACGGGATGTTCATAAAGGCTATATAGACAAAAGTTACACAATCTAAATAGAAAATTGTTATTTATTACTACGGTTATTAATTGCAAGTACCCTGTTTTAATACAAAAAAGGGACTTCTATATTTTTCCAAATTTAAAGCACAAGATAAAATCAGAGGAAGCTATGCATAGTAAAGTATATAATAATTACTAGAATTTTGAAATATTGAATTTTTGATCGTTTTCATTGACACCTTACCTGAACATTTTAACGTGATACTGCACTATTTGATATTACAGAAATTTTATTTGTAGTAGAAAGATATTTACATAGCATCATCATCACTTATTAATCTTAAAAAAATATATATGTTTAAAAATGTATGGTTTTAAGTACCCATTCATTAAATTTTACACAGGAAACGTACTTAAAATGTATTTTTATCAGAATAATTACCTTCCCAGTCCCCATAATGAAACAGTTCTTTTCATCTGTCATCCACAGAGAATTTATATGTGAAAATATTCTTTCCATGGCAGCATTTGTTCCTGGAATTTCCATAACAAACCCGACCTATCAACATATTTTTGTAGCATATGTCCCTCTCCTGTGAAGCACATTAGAAACTTGGCACCACTTTCGAAGTTGATTTCTTCCATTTTTCATTCCTAGTGTTCACACTATTGTGGTCAACTCCATCCTGTACGACTAGTTTAATGTCTTGTGTCAATTTCACTACGACTTTTGGGCTCTCTCAAAATTCTTAAGCTAGTTGACTTTTCAACTTGATTCAGCGGTGTGCTTTCATTGGTTGGAAGTAGTTAAGTAAATGTATTCAGATAATCTATAAATGTATCGTACAACAAGGTTATGCCTAAAGACTATTTCTCATAATCTTCCAGAACTGAAGTATTTGAATTCATTTTCAAAGTTTGAAAAATTCCAGTTTTCTTATTCCTGTAAGTGACTTTATCTTTAATTTAATTCGCTGAGATTTTAGACATCATTAATGTCAATTCCAAATAATAATGGCGAAACTGTTAAAAAATAAGTTCATAGAATTATATAAAAAATTGAGATTATTGACAAATATGTGAGGTACAAAAAATTTGGATAGATCACGTGCTATAATACGAAGCTAAAAAATACAACGAAACAATTCACAGGTTTTGTGTAAGTTAGTTTATCGTCATGCGTTTAAACAAGGTTTTTACATCCTAAGAGATCTAAAAGATTCACTCTGCCAAACCTAGAAATTTGATGGAAACTCAAAAAAAGAAAAGAAGAAAAAAATGAAACTAAAAATTTTAGGTGGGGCCATAATTTAAGACAATCTTTTTTGGTAGTGCATATATCCACTATATATTCTCCACACTGTGAATGGAAACATGTGGAAGTGAAAACTAGACAATAGAACTGATAGAACCGCAGAAGTGAGAATTTTTTAAAATCAGCACCTGGATGTATTCTTCTAGATAAACAACGAAATGAAGAAATCCTAAAACAGTTAAATATATTTAAACTAAATGAAAAAATTAACCAATATAAAAACAATTGGTACCAGCATATATTTAGGATGAAAAAAGAGAGTGTAGCAAAACGGCCACTAAATTATAAACCTGGAGGATATCGTCAAATAGAAAGACCAAAACAAGATGGAGTGTTATGTTTAATTGAGGACTGGACAGGTCGACAGGCCTATACCTAGTGGAAGAAGATGACTATATACTTTATTGCATATATTTAAAGTTTAATTTAATGAAGCATGCATATTTCAATAGTATTTAGCACATGGAAATGAGGTTTCTAATGACATGAACACATCTATACAAAGTATCTGATGAATTTCAGCAGGAGAGACATCCTTGCAGTAGCCTGTGTTTAACCACAACTCTGCTCGAAATGCTTATTTTTAATGAAATTGTGCACGCAATGTTTATACATTTCAGTCATTCTTAAGCCACAAAATAAACTACTAACAATAGGCTTGGGAGAGACAGGGACCAAACTTCACAGGGGAGGGAAAAGAGGACATTGTCTCTAAGAATTATCAAATATTTTATAACAAATATATTTAGGAACAATGCAAGATTAAAGATTTCTCTAAAGTAAGCAGATCATTAAAAATCCCTTTCTTGACAGAGATCGCTAATTGCATTGCAGGTAGAAAAAGAAATCAAAGCCAAATAAGAAGACGACAGAATTTCTTATTATTGGAAGAGATACTACAGCAAAGATAATTAATAGGTAAATACAAGAGCAAAGAAACGGAATAATTGCCAGTCCGATATTTTACGAAAGAGACGTGAATATTATTTTTTTTTTCTCTAATCATTTGGACTGCTTTATTTTCAAGGTTTTTTTTTTTATTTTTTCCCCGATTCTCTCTGAATGAGATTTCTTCTTACATCAAATGTCTTGAAAACAGCTTACCTTGTTTTTGATTTCATGTAAAATTATAATTCTCAGTGAAGTATATAATATATCATAGAAGAGATACATATACAAGCTGTTTTATTACTTATGTGAAGAAGACCATTAGAACTCACATACTTATTGCAACTTTTGTTCTACATTTTAAAACAAACTTCAAAGTCCTCTAAAAGTAAATTTTCTGAGAGAGCCACATTTACTGTAAGGTTGAACATAAGGCAACATAGAGTAATGTGTTTACCTTTTTGTTTTATATTCTCTACATCATTTAACCACTTAGATATGCATTGTTATCAATCGAACTATAATTAATATTTTTGGTAATATATTCTTGAAATCTTAAAAGGATTTACTTAATTTACTTCAGTTCTATTTATTTTTCTGTGTCCGAGAAAATACTTTATTTGATTGAATTTTCTTTGAACTCGTGTGAAAAATATTTCCTACTCCAACCACTCTACATACAAAAACGTATAAAGTGCTTCCTCTTCTGTATAATTATAAAATTAATTATAAACAACATGTTTTAGTCTCCATTTTTTTCATTTTAAATGTAGATAATTATCACATCAAAATACGAGGGTGCCAAAAATGTATACACACTTTCAGAGTAGATAAATATTTGATATATTTCAAAGTTGGACCGAAAAACAACAGTAATGTGTAGTATGATGTACTGTAAACAGATGTGACTCACATTATGTTATGCTAGTGTTGCTACAACAAAATGGAGCTAAGATTATCGTTTTAACAGCGGAAAGCAATTTCGAAGTGGTATTGGAAAACTGAGAATGCTGTTGAAGTTCAAAGGTAATGGGGACGTGCGTGCAGAACAGAACCGCCAACGTGAGTAACAATTGCAAGCATTCGAGACAAATTTGAGACTCATGGTACTGGATGCGATGTTCGCAAGGACAGATCTGGGAGACTTCGCACAGCAACAAGCCCCGCGTCCTCGGCTACGATTTTGTAACGTTTTGAGCACTCACCGCAGAAATCTACAAAGCAATGTGCAGTGAGACTGGAATTAGCAGCACCAGCGTACATTATATTATTAAAACAGCAAAGTTGAAAGTTTTCATCCCAAGACTTTTACATGCATTAAATGAAGATGACCCTGATCGGAGAACGCAGTACTGTGAGTGGTTCGTCGGTCGTGGTGGTGTAGTGGTAACCATACTGGCCTTCTAATCTCAAGGTCGCGGGTTCAAACCCGGCCAGGATAGATGGATTTTTTCGGGCGTAAAAATTCAAAGTATGGCTTCCTTCGGAAGGAAAGTAAAGATGTGGGTCCCGTGTCGTACATTTACGGCATGAAAAAGAACCTCAAGCCTGGAAAAAGAGACCTCTGAGCAAAATTTGTCGGCCATTTCACGCCCTGAATTGAGTGGGATGCTGATGACCTGAGATGTTAAAGAGCGTCCTTAAATAAAACAAATCAAGAATGTGAGTGGTTCCGGAACATGGTGCAAGAGGATGAGGCCTTTGTAGGGAAATTTATTTACTCAGAGGTGTATCGACGCCGTGGTGGGCCTTTTGAGCAACTGGTGTAACTGTAAAAGTGTAAGATGATTCGTGCTCATCATTTTCTGTTTGTGTGAATTCAGTTTTGTTATGTTAACACAGTTTTTCTTTGCTTGAAGTGTGTATACATTTTTGGTACCCTCTGTATTTTAACCATAAGGAGTAATTAGTTAGAGGTATCGATAAACAAGTACACACCGTTTAAAACCGTTCTGCATGTTCAGCAGAACACACCGCAATGTAAGATGGACGCAATAACAAAACGTTCAGTGGATGGTTAACAGACAGAAATCCGTTACGTGTACGCTGTCAGTGGAAGAAGTAGAGTCTATATGTCTGCAGAACAACTGGAGACGCACACAGTGAGTTTTATTCCTCATTCTGCTAAATTTAAGGAATTCCTATATACAGTTGTTAAAAACTATGTTAATAAATCATTATTTAAGCTCTAAATCACCATTTATTTCTTAATAATTCTAATCTAAATACTCTGCACTTTCCAATCATCAATTTAGACAGTTTCATGTTTAGTTTTTTGAAACATTTTGATTTGAAAAATGTTTGAAATATTCCATAATGCATGCAGAACATGTTTTGTAATATTTTCGTTACTTCCAGAACGCATGCCAATAAAATATACACAGATACTCGTACAAACCCCAGTCTTCTGTGTAATGATAAAATAAGCCAATGCTACAACAAACGCACCCACTGTATTTTTCAATTTCAATTTTTCAAAAGCGAGTACTGTGCTGGCCCAATGCACAGGCTACGCGCTTCCATCAAAGCGAAAAGGCGAGGAAAGCTGTGCGGTGGGATCGACTATCCACCATACAGCCCAGATCTAGCACCTAATGACTTCGTAAAACTCAAGATGGACCTTCGAGGAAGGTATGACGAAGTGATGGATGCTGTTTATGCCCATTTTGCAGACAAGGCTTTTGACTATTTTGGGGGGGGGCGGCGGATTGAAATTCAAAGATGTGAGAAGTATATTGCAATAAAGAGTAACTATATTGCAAAGTGAAATACAGTTTTTGTCTTCATCATATCTATAAAATGGTTAGGCCGGAAATTTATGGACCTACCCTCCTGTGTATTAATGCTGGAATAGTTTTTCTTGAGAAAATAAATATAATATATTTTGTCTATAACAGAGTTCTTTGGTTTTGTGAAAGCAATTTGGCTGAAGAACTGCAGTTTTGTCTGAAGGTGTGAATTAGAGTGCATTGAATTTTAATGCTTAAGGAAGGAGTAAACGTTTATAACCCAGAAGTCATTAGCATGTAGTTCAGTAAATTAAGTTGCAAGTGATAAAGAAAGGCATGCAAACAGAAGTTTCTTTTAAACGTGGAGCTAAGAAATAAACACGGAAGATCAGAAGAAAAGGCAAAAAGCGGAGGCAATAACGAAACAAATTGTCGTTTCTATGTGGCATTAGCAGTGTACTTATGTACTTTACTGTGAACAGGGACAAAATTGTGTTTGTTCCCAGGATTCCAATGCCTGTGTTTTGCATAGAGATGAACTACTTTCTCTTTGCCGATTTCGTTTCTCCCGGTTTTTCAATGAAAAGTTGGTACACTGTTCTTTAGCCTGCAGTTTCAATTAGCACTTTCTTAGCATAGGTAATAAGTGTAACTTGTCATAAAAGTTCTTAGTCACACGAACGAGAGCGAATAGCTCTAACTACTTGTTTACTACTGTCCAGAAGCATCACTATCACATCTCTTTAAGTGTGTGCGAGGTACGCAGTGCACCACCTGCTATAACCCCTACATTTTCCCTCATAACTTTCAAATTAATGCGTGCAATTCAGTGAAAGCTGACACGGACAAACGTTGGTGTATGGAAAGCTTAGTGACAGAAGGACACTAGTGGCACATTATTCTCTAGCCCTTGTATCGCATATGTCCGTGAAGGCTGATTGAATATGCATTACAATACACCATGCGTATATGTCCACAGCACAGTGAAACTGCGACAATGGTTTGGGGATCAGCAACCAAGGGTAAAACCCTCAATTCAGTTTTGTTGAAGAAACTGGAAAACCATGTTGGATATTCACGAACGAGGACGTTACAGTAATAATAATAAAATAAGCAGCTTGCAAGAAGTGAAAAACGAACCACTATTCTCCATTCAAGTAATTCCATAAACTGCCGCAAGAGATGAGAATTTTCAGAAACATAATTGTCAAGAAAATGAAAATTATATATATAAAACAAGAGCTCTAGAAGCAGAATACCGCCACGAGTGGCAGAGGTCTGGAGTTCGAATCCCGTCAGGACCGTCCTCCCTAACAGAGGTTTTTTACAGGTTTTCCTCAGTTCTCATAACTGGCAAATGCCGGGGAGGTACCCTAAATATAGGCCTGGAACGTTTCCTTCCTTAAAAAAATCCTCTCCCAATATATAATTTCATCTCATGTATCATCAGTGTTCACCGTCTGTGGTTCCTCAGTAGTAAAAACGGGCGTTAAACACCATTCAACAGAAGCAGAAATAGATAAAACGCTTAATATTTGCTCTATTTTGAACAGATCTGCCTTTGAAGAAGAACGCAAACTGTTCGAAATATTTTAGTTACATTGTTCTAAGATTATATATAATATATAATAAAATTAAATTATATATGTTATATAATACATAAACTACCATTAGGCAATCTAGTACATTACACTGTTTAAGAAAGACTGATAATTAAAGCACTAACCACATACTAAAATACGATATTTCAAATGTTAGCTCTTGATTACTGCAAAGAACGGAGAAGGCTGAAGTGGGAAGTGCTCATACCAACTTGCCGGAAAAGTTTATTTGTGATTGGGCTGACAGTGCTGCAAATTTCACAAACTTGGAGGAGAAAAGATACCGGTAGGTGGGTTCAAAGAGTTAGGTTCAGACCCGGTGGAGTGCACGCCTTATGCAGCGCTATAGCTGCCATCACTCTGTCTCTAAGCGTGTTAGTTGGGCATCTGTGAGGATTAAATGAAAACAGCCATCAAAAGAGGATTAGTATGAAACGGATTCTGAGCTACTGGGAGAGGGGATGTGGTTTTAATGCACTAATTGCTTTTCCCTAGAACTTTCGACCGTGTAACAGCACCAAAAGATTGGGAGAGAGGAAAATGTGCAGAAATGACTTGGGCAATTCACCACATAACATCTGGGTGGGTATAAATAATGATATATAACAGCTACTTGTATAAAAACAGTAGAGTGAAAGTAACATATTGTGTTAAGGTATGTCACATTACTCATTCTCCCCTAGAGACTCTAGTTGCGCTGACTGGTTTTGAAGAAATGCAAATTTATTCATTTATCTCCTTTCCGGCCATCCAGTATTTCCTTACAAGGGATTTGAACCTTGCAACTCCGAATGCGAGACTTACCATTAACGCCCGGGCCACCCTTATCGGTTATCTGTAATATTATACTAATTATTTAAAATTATGTAAAAACCAATTTATTGAAAATATTCTTAATTCTGTATTTCAAATCAAAGTTTTCCTTTTCTTTGTGCATAAACTTTAGCATTAAAATATATAATTACATAAAATGGGGGATTAAATAATGATATAAAATAGCTAATTATAACACGACAACAACAGAGTGGAGGCTTGCCAATACATGTGGAGTAAAGGAATCTTTTGAAAAGATGTTTAACTTTTAAAGTCGTCAATATGTTAAGATATGATATATCGGAATTAGATGCACGAATTTCCCCACTGTTCTCTAAATATCCCGAAAGCAGAAAGATGTTTCCTTTAACAGACATACGTAACAGCTATAAAGGGCTATAAGCTTTTGTTACATGGAGTATTTCAGTTCTGGATGCGTGCCTATCTTCTTCTATAAATATCTTTTACTTCCCTTAAGAATATTGCTGACTCTCGTTCTGAACGACCACGTACCAAAACAAACAAACGTTACAGCGATATCTCGTTTTCCGCAGCGAATTTTGTACCACATTTCGTGAAAGCTTCAGTGTACTCTGGGACAAGGCTTTAAATGCCATGAAACTCAAAGCGCAGAAAATCGTAGTCATTTAATGAAAAGTTTGATGTTATTAAATGTTTTTAAATACACATTTATGTACTATGGTATTAATTTATATTATTTTCTTATTTTGGTTCAGGTATTGAATTTTAAAAATGTGGTAACACTATAATTATTATAACTTTTATATATTTGTGCTTTTTGGTGAAAATAGCCTATATTATTGTGTCCGTAAACTTATAATTCTCTCCTTATATCTTACAAAATATTATTATACTAATAATGTAATAATAGAGCACTGCTTTAAATGCTTAACCACAGCCCATCTATGGAATGCAATACTATAGGATGTCAGAGACTGTCAAACTTTTGGAGCATTTCATAAGAAATTGTTTAATGTTATTAGAAATAAATTATTACCCTTTACAATACATGCATTTATTTGTTTTATTATAGTTAGAATTATTCATTCTGTTATTGTTATTACTATTATAAATGATCCTATCTCCTTCATAGTATTATTAGAGTTTTAATTTTAAGTTTTGTTCATTTATTTATTTCCCCTTTCAGGATTTACAAAGGTTATGTTTATTCTTCTTTTTAATATTTTTTCATTATCCATGTTTATGCATTAGTATATATTTATTTATCTACGTCATGTTTTGCTTTGGTTTATATGAGTACTAGTATTGTCCATGTTACTATCAATGTTATGATTGTAATATTATCGCTATAACTTATTGTAATTATTATTAGATTGGTAGAGAGGAAGAGAAGGCCTAATGAACTTGGCTCTATCAGAATTTAAAATAAAATAAATAAATACGACAATATTTTACAGCTATTGCCAAGCTCCTTACAGAACACAGTGAGAGGCAAGGAAATTCTGGGTTGCCCAAGAGCAAGGTGCTCTAGACATGATTAATGCCCGATCTTGATGGTAAGTGATAGTTGTGGTAATGATAGATCTATTACGAAATAATGTCAGTAATAGCTGACTCGTATAGTGACTATTCAACATGATAATTTTAAAGGAACAAGATATTTGTGACATATCAGTAGGAATATTTCGCATTACAAAACACGATGGTCGTTTCATAAATAAAATCGGAAATGCACTGACACCAAAAATGTTTTACACAGCTTCTGAAGACCATACAAGAAAGATAGTAGTAAATGCTCTAATGCCAGTTTTCTTCAAAGTTATAAGTATGTAAAGTGGAACATCGGCCTTGTGTCATAATAGCATTTCTGGCTGGAAAAACTGCACGGGAGTGTCCCGCAGAGTTCATGGGAAATCGTACATATCAACTGCAGATCGTAGTGGACACAATGCAATCGTTTAAGGCGTGTCACCTAGATTTAGAATTATAATACTGAAACACGTCACTATGCATGTGCATAGATATTTCTGTCCCAAGGGTTTTCCGTATTTTACGAAGTATTTTTACAGGGTGAAAAATTGCTGACAAATGAGTGGCACATCAAACAGAAATGCACTCGTCAATCAGACTTGGGGTACCCTTCTGAACGATCTAACGGTAGATATATCATGCTCAAACTTATTTATCGTTATATGAACAGGAACTGTCAGCGATGAATGGTGACATAATAGTAATAATAATAATAATAATAACAACAACAACAACAACAACAACCTGAAATTCTTCATCCCGGTACTTTGTTTCCTACACCGGAACGTGTATTGCAAACTCTTACACTTTATTTATAAATTATCAAATTACGTTCTTACATTATTATTTTCCACATGAATCTTATACCTAGGCTACAATTAGAAATTTATAAAAATGATAAAAATAACACATTTGATAAATAACAAAATTACACCCTCTTCAACTACTTTCTAATTGCTGAAAACCAGCTACTACTTCTACTACTACTTCTACCTAAATCTTTAACTCTAAATTATTAAACTACTATTCACCGGTATCCTGTAGAAACGTTACTGATGAACAGTACTTTTACTTTACTACTTATATGTATCTATTCCTGTCTATATTTGTACAAAAATGTATATTATATATCTAGTGATCTTATATATGTTTCTTTATTTTCCATATTATATCATCTTTAAAATACATTAATGTAAATTTCTCATTTATATCTTATATTAGCTAATTTTTTCAACATTAATTATATTCTTTGTTTGCAAATCTAATTGACATTTATCAATGCACCATTTACCCTACCAATTCATTACTTTGACATCGGTAACAATAGTAATAATAATATCCCTGGTAGTGTTATTTATAATTATAATAGTCAATATAACAATTTTATTGTATTTTACTTTACTTCTTTATTTTACTTTTTGCTTCTTTATCTTCCTCCTCCTCTTCTTCTTCTTCTTGACTCTTTCGCCATATCCTTTTTTCACAATCACTTTACCCTCATCTCATTCTACATACACAATTCTGTTTCACGTCCTATGAAAAGTTCCCTTTCGCTATTCCACTACACTTTACACTTCTCTATTGCATTTGTTTATTTATCCCTCATACTCACATCATTACAAGTTCAAAACTATTCTTACAATTTTCACCACTAACTGCACATCACCCATATCCACTACACCGTTACACTCCAATATATCATACCCCTCTATACTTCTCCATTCTTCCTAAACAAGCTCCTCTAACTCCCATCCTCTGTCCCTTTACTGAGGTCCCCCAAACCTCCTTCAGCTCCTGCTTCTCCTACTTCCTTATCATATTCTTTCTCTTTCTTCTTCTCCTCACCGTACCTTCTTTCTTCTAACTGTAGGTTTGTTTATTTATAACTTCTTCTACCTCTTTCTCTCCATTTCCATCTCCTCATCTCCTTTTCTTTTTTCTTCTAACGTGATTCGAATCAAGTTTTCATTGTGAATTGGGTAGTAAATACTTTTCAGTGACACTCCTCTTAGGTTTAGCAGAATCCATTACTTATATTTAGTACGATATCCGCCAGTTGAAGTATTTTGTCCGCCATCCTATAACTGGAGATTGCATGTGAATGCCGCACATTACAAGGAATTTCAGCATTCCATAGGCATCGTGTAGTTGGGTACAACGGCCAGAAATGTATAAGAACATTGTGTTACTGGTGATAGAATTTCTAATCAAGCATTTCTTAGGCAAGGAGGATGGGAGGCCCCTTTATTCACTCTATTCTCCGTTAATTATTTGATCCTGAAATTGAAGAAGCCTTTGATAGAAAACACTTTACAAACAAACAAGACACCTTAACATTATTTCGTTGAGAGGTGACAAGCATTAACATCTACAGCCGATGATATCGCTGCCTTCCTTACCGCTGACAAAAGAACTCTGGATAATTTGAGGCGAGTGCTTTAAAGACCCTTGGGTGACTTTACTTTCTACTTACTTGAAGGAAATTACAGGCTAGTAAAAGATGGTTCCAGGTCATATGTTTAGAAAACCCTCTGCGGTATTTTCTCTTTATGAGGACTAAGAAAGACCAGAAAAAATTCTCGTAAGAAACAAAGTCCTAGTGGAATTCGAATTCCATATCTCCCATTAGTGAGTCCTAGTCTTAACGACCTCGCTCTCCCTTGGTGCCCTCCTAGTGTTAGTTTCTTAACCAAGTTCTCTCGTGTTTTTAGTTTAGAACTTTAGAAGAGCGTAGAACTGGCCTTAAAATGTATACCCACTTCAAGCAAAGAAAAACTGTGTTAACATAACAAAACATAACTGACACAAACAGAAAATGGTGAGCACTAATCATCTTAGACTTTTACAGTTACAACAGTTGGTCAAAATGCCATCGATACACTTCTGAGTACGTTGAACTACTGATTGAGCAACGTTTGCGAAAGTGTCCTCAGCGATTGCAGCACATACTGTTTCAATTTCTTCCCGAAGTGCTGCCAGTGCAACTGGTTTTCTACGGTATACAACATCCTTAAGAGTTCCCCATAGGTAGAAGTCCAACGGAGTTAGATCCGGAGAACGCAGTGGAAACTGAATCGGACCTCTTCGTCCTATCCACTACCACGGAAGATTGTCATCAAGACACGCACGAACATCGTTGTAAACATCAAATCAGGCAATCCTCCACTTCTGTGGAGTGCAGAGCAGGCAACAAAAAGGCAAAACTCAACTACTATGGTAGGTACCGCTCGCTGCCAGTAACAATGAATAAGAATTTGGGAAACAGAGCTACCGATGTGCGATGTTGACAATGTGTAACTAGTACCTAATGTGGAAAGTTTGTGTAAAGGGGCTTGAAGGGTGAGAGATACACAAAATAACGAAGAACTCGAGCGGTCTAAGGCCCCATTCACAATAAAAATGAAACGTAACGTAAAATAAAAGCTAGATGCTGTGTATTCTAATGAAACCATTCACAATGACTCACGTAACATAAAAATAAATGTACAATTAGACGTAAACTTAGAAGCTTGCAAGGTTCAAGGTTTGCGTCTACGTCTAACTTAAACTTAAGAAATCAGCCAATCAGAGCAGAGAGACTGTTTGTATAGCTCTATGGTAGAATTTGTCTATACACTGAGCACGGTATTCAAAAGCCATTCTTACTACTTGCTGCTGCAAATCCCGAGCGACGGCAGAAAGTGTCGAAGGTAGTGACTTCCACAGATATAGCTAGATAATAGGACTTTGAAATACCACGTACAGAATGCACTATAAATTGATGCTTAAGACTTTTTTTTTCTGCTGCAATCAAAGGAGATTTGCCACAATTACAGTGACTTACCCGCCCCTATCAATTTATATTTACGAAAAACTACAGGTCCACCGGTTTCTAGGACTTACCTGAGGCTAGAGTTAGTATATTTGACTTGAATTAATTGCAAATTTCAATAAGAGCAGATTTGCCACCCTTACAATATTTTACCCCCCTAACAATCCCCTGTCAATTTACAGTTAAAAGTTACGGAGGACAATGCATAGGTTACATTATGTTTAACAAAAATTAATACATGCAACATTTACACTGTGGTCACACGCACAGTAGTTCGGCTCTCTCCGCTGTCGCTCGGGACTTGCAGCAGCTAGCAGCAGGAGCTGCACTTGATTTCCGTGCTTCGTGTAAGGGCAAGTTATGGTAGAGAGAGCTGAAGATCAGCGACTCTGTAGACAGAATGATGTCAGTGGACAAAAGATTAATTGCATTATAAGTAAGCTATCCTTGCTCATATTACTCCGAGCAAATTAATTACTGTAAGTGCACATGTTTAAACGCTACCGCCGTCTGCTCAGAAACAGCCATTTTCAATCAGTCGTTAGTTGATCTTCGCTTGTTCTTATTTTTGATTGGCTAATACGTATGTTTGCGTCTTTCATTGTGAATGACTACATACTACTAAATTAACGTGTTACGTCTTAATTTACTATGTTTACAATTAATTCTCATTTTGAATGGGGCCTTAGAGACGGTCCATAGTACTTCAGGGTTCATTTTTTACATTTTGTATAAGCGTTACTCTATTTTGCGCTTTCTTAATTTTTAAAATCTAAGCTACTTTTCCAAACTGTACCCTATATGTGCGCACACAAAAAGATCCTGATATATTTGTGGAGGTGGAGGTCAGGCCCTCTGATCGGTTCTGGAGGTCGATTCCGTCCTTTGTAATACTAAATGAGACATGTTTTGTGGCTTCAGCTTTTATCATAAGTATGGATCGCTCTTCGTCTTCTTCCCCTGATTTAGAAGTTTTATTATTGCTTTCGAAATTCTTAATATTAATATACATTTGTTTATGCTGTAGGTTTGGCTGCAGTTCCTGGCAGATTTGCTGAAATACCTGTTTTATGTTCTTACTTTTGCATATGAATTAATGTAGTTTGTAGTCATTAATTTTTTCTATTTCTACTTTACTTGTTATTTTTGTATGCTATTCCTTTTTTGTTTTTCAGTTTTTATCTCCCATTTTTAATAGATATCGTTTTTATTTGCTTATTTTGTTTGTTTTGCCTTTTAATTTCATCAAAAGCGAATATTACTTTAACACCAACACTTATGTATATGTTTTACATTCCATGTGGACTATTTTCCACTGTATTTGGAAAGGGTTAAATTTAACCTGGATTTTTAGTGTAGTTATTATGCTTTGATGATCATATTTTCAAAACATTTAAATTGATATCTGGCTCTCAGGAGATTCGTTTTAATTTTTTAATAAAAAAGTTGCTTATAGAGTACCTTACAATACCAACAACTAAGATTATTCTTAGAGCTTTGTTTATTAGATATTAGAGTCTAGATTAGACATAAAGCTTTTAACTTAAGATGTTTTCCTTCGTTTTATATCTACAAGTTGGGTGAGAAGTAACTCCTTTTGTAATATGCTTATAACTTTCTTAATAATTGGTCTATTTTAGTGAAACACGTTTTGTTGTAGAGTTTAACATGGTAGAAAGTCTATGCAATGAAACTTTGAACTCCACTCCACCGGCATTTTGCATCAGTGTTTGTAACTAATGGATAATTTCGACTGACTTTAGCAGATACTTCTGTGATATGTTAGTGAGTTCATCCAACATTTTTGGTTTGTTGCAGTGCACTTTTTCCATCGCCCAACCCCACTGGAAGAAGTCACATGGAGTGAGGTTGGGATTTTATGATGGCCACTCATGAAAACCACGGCGACACAACAACGTCCTGGAAAATGTTGGTCAAGTCAGTCACTAACGTTAAGTGCAAAATGAGGTGGACACAATCTTGTATGAAATTCAGGTTGTTGAAGTTATTCCAGGTGAGGACGATAATCAGGTGCCAGATATCTTCAGCGCCATTGTTTATTGGCCGGAAACTTTTAGAAATAATGTGACAGGTAAGCTTACCAAGCTACAGATATTAGCATGTCTATGGGTTATAGGGAGATTCAGAAGTCTCCAACCCTGACTGTGTAGACTCTGTCGATCCCCCCTATCTATTTACAAGCGGTGTCAAGGCTTACTGCATCTTGCTTGGTGCACACAGAGAACTGGAGAAGTAGCTTTTCAGCAACTGGACACACCTCCATTCAAATTTTCCTGGATATTTCAGAACTGAGGATGAGGTCTGATCTAATGAATGCTCAATAACGTACGAGGGTAGGTCCATAAGTTTCCGGCCTCGCCGATAAGGATTATCGACTTTACAAAATCGTTATTTGGTGTCATACCTTATCTGTTAAGTAAATAATTCCAGCTGTAATTTCCGCTTCGCTGTGTTCAGTTGTTCAGATATAGTTGCATAAAGAAGGCTATCTGTAGAAGATTGTGACACATTCAAAATGGAGTATCGAGCTGTTATGAAGTGGGGAGGCATCCCTCTCATATTTTACCGTAAAAGAATGGGCCAAACTTTTTCGAATGGGTCGAGAAAGCATTGAAGACAAAGAGCGTGCAGGTCGACGCTTGGAGGTGCTCACTTCTGAAAACCTCGCACGCTCTTGTGTAAGAAGAAATTATGGAAGACCGGCGACTCAAAATTACAAACTTTATGCAAGGTTAACACTTATAAATCAACAGTCCTTCAAATTATTCATGAATATTTAAACATGAATAAGGTGAGTGCAAGATGGGTGCTTAGACTTCTTTCCTCAGTCCAAAAGTAGCAACGAGACATCTGTTGTCAGGCATTTTTGGAGCTTTATCGTGGCAACGAGAGAGAAGTTCTACAAACCATTGTTGCAGCAGATGAAACTATGGTCCTCTACTGTGATTCCTTGACAAAAGAGAATCAATGGAGTGGCGTAAACCTGGCGAAGTACCGCCTTTAAAGGCCAAGGTCACTCAGGTTACCAAGAAAATCATGGCCACAATCTTTTGGGAATGTGAAGGAATACTCTTCATTGACTTAAAGCAGAGGAACACCACAGTAAATGGGGAGTACTATGCTGGCTACTGCGCAGACTACGTGCTTCCATCAAAGAGAAAAGGCGAGGAAAGCTGAATTGGTGAGCGCTTTCTTCACGACAACGCGCTTGTACACACAGCTCTTGTTACAAAGGAAACTGTGAAGAAGTATGGCTTCATGGATATGAACCATTCCCCCTACAGCCAAGATCTAGCTCCCAGTGACTATTTCCTCTCCTCAAAACTCAAGAAGGACCTTCGAGGAAGGAAACTGAGGAATTGATGTATGCTGTTTATACCCATCTTGCAGACAAAACTTCTGACTATTTGGAAGGGGGGGATTGAAATGTTAATTCAAATATGTGAGAAGTGTATTGCAATAAATAGTAAATATATTGAAAAGAGAAATATAGTTTTTGTCTTTTCTATACCTAGATATGGTTAGGCCGAAACTTATGGACCTACGCTGGTATGTTCCAGTAAAACCAAAACCAGTGGTTTTTTTTTTTTTTTTTTTTTTTTTTTTTACATAACTTGTATCTTAACCACTACTTTGTACATTATAATTTCTATGAATTGTGTAACGTAATTTGACAATTTTTATTTTATTTTATGTTATATTTTGAATTGTATTGCTTATTTACTCGTAAGAATATTTTTTTTTATTTGTGAATAATTTAATTCGTTTTATTAACTTTTAGCACATTGAGTGTAATTTGTTTTTATATGGAGGTCATACTGGATCTCATTGTAATATAAATGTGTTTTTAAACTACTGGTTTACTCTTTTCTTAAACTCCTTATACTTTAAATATTTACATAACCGTTTTAATGTTATGTAGATATTTACTAATCTATAGCTCTGTCTCTGCCACATTCTTCGCTGTTTTGTTACAGAGACTGACAACAGGGCCACCTTTCTGTAAATCTATCATTCCTGAATGACCACACATTTATGTGACATGAATTGCATCATAGCGCACCTAGATCTCCATTATCCGGAGAACAGCTGTGATCTCTAAGCTCGTTTTTTACCGATGAGTAAAGGAATCCCATACTGTTTGTCCAGCAACTGGTTCTAAGACGGGCTGATAATCTACGAACATTGCCACCTTCTCCAAGCGTTAAATTGTTTGAGACCCAGGTGGGGACCCTGTGCGCGTTCTCATCACATCCGGTGCGAGATGCACCATCTTATCTACAACACAAGGCTAAATACTCTTTCTGTTGTGATTCGAAAATGAACTTTGTGACTTTGTGAGGCTTCCATGATGAAACCTGACATATCTTATGCTTACAGTGTTCTGGTATAGGGCATCAAAATTGAATGTAAAAATAAAATATTTTATATCCAATTGTAATCACATAAAGAGGAATAAAATTGAATAAATGTTGTGATTTTTGGTGGAAAAATATGAATACCTGAGGAAATTAAATTTAGTCAGCGGGTCATTTTAACCATAACCCCTTCCGCAGTTGTAGTGTCAAAAAATGCGCTCCAAAAATAAATTAAACGCCAAATAATCTTTAACGCTGGTACGTTACAGTTTCAATAACTAAAATGAGTACTGATATACTTCCTTTAATGAATATTATATTTAAAATCAAAGCCAAAGATAGAATTAATAATGAATTTACACTAAATGCGTAATATAAATTTACCATTACAAAACTATATTTAAAACAAAATTCGCAAAAGAATTCCATGGATTACCCAGCTTACAAAAGAATAGCTTAATTAATTAGTTACTCGAAATACCTGGGTAAATAAGGGAGGAAATGGCCGCTGACAAACAAAGGAAATGCTATTTAAGAACACTGGAGAGGCACAGTCCAATTTAACAAATAAAATCAATCGTAGGACGGTGGCTCGCCCGGCGTCCGGGCCAGAAAGCGACGATGTTTATCCAAGGAAAGCTGACGATCAACTCTTATATGAAGGATACAGAAAAGGCAACTACAAAGCAGAGGTGATGCCACATATTCTAACCAATCAATAAGAAATACAGCTGTCTGTTCTAACCAATGAGTGACAAGTATTACTTTCGAAATGATTCCAGAAGGGGCATGTCATAACAAGGAGCAATGACAAGAGAAGGGGAAAAGGAAAAGAAAGAACGGATTAAATATTTGGCATCGAGTCACAAATTCTGTCCCTCATAGTGTAAAGGGCATACTCTAAATCGGCGAAATGAAATTGAGAATTTGCAAATGTACTCTAGTGCTAGGAGTCAATTTAGTGCGTAAATAGTGACCAACCTTAATGAAAAAACATATTTATAAACAAGCTAAGTCATTTTAACAGCTATATTAAATTTCTAGAATATTTGTAATCCTATTCCAATTCTCCCCAGAAGTTGAAAGATCCTGCACAGGTTTTACAAAACTGTATCTTAGAAAATTAAAAATTGGAAAGAAGTACTTCATCAACACGAATGGACACATCTTATGCAATTCATGCTTAGTAGCATTAAACTAGAATTGGAACCAATGAAATATTTGTTCCAACATGCTGTGATACGATATTGGTGCCGCCTTCAAATTGAGATTCAACATTTTTTGGGTAATAAGGAAAAGTGGATATATGATACATCCCAGAGGAAAAATGAAAAGAAATAAAAGAAAAAAAGTTACTTAAATAGGTTGCGATTTCAGATATTAGATATCCATGTTAACCAAAACAAAAAACAAAAAAATAGACTTTAAATATTGTCGCACCCCAGGTAAACCTAGACCCTCTACATTTTGCAAAACTGCCTAACGATCTGCGTAGTAGATGTGAAACGCTAAGTCTCTTGTCAATTATCTAAGGAAATCTAAAACATTCTGGTAAGAAAAGAACGTTCGGATCATAATCAACAAAAACATATATTTACAGTTCAGATATGCCAATTAATATTTATTGTTTTTAAAGATATCACATCAAACCTATAAGTTACGTATTCTTTGTCCCTAGCTTTTCCAGAGTGGATGCTTCTTTCACCATTTCATTTTCCTCACTTTCTCAAGCCAAGCTATCAGAGTCAAGACGACAAGCTAATCTCCCTCTTCACGCTCTCTGCAGATAGGCAGATTCTGCTTTCCCTTCTTCAACCTTCAAGCTAAACAATATCCCGCAATAATGCACTGACAACACTCGGATGCCACAAATATCTACTTTGTAGCACTGTCAATGCATTATTCTCATATCTGCCACAATATCGCATAACTGTGTATGTGCTAGTCTCAGAAACTCTAAATATCCAAAATGCTTAGAAAAGACATGAACAAAATTTTTTTAAAAAAATACACCCTGACCTGAATGAGGAAGCTCACAGATATAATTCATCTTTGTCTACTTAGCTGGTTTGCTAATAGCACAGATTTTAATTGCCTTTCATATATCATTTTCCATTCCTTGGCAAATAAAATACCGGAGAATTTTACCTAACCATAAAAATGTCTGAATGTGTTACAATAGGATAAATAGATATTAGGCAACAAAAGAGATGCTGAAACCTCAGAGAATACACGTAATTTTCAATTTATTATCCCTAGATCTACAATACTGCAAACCATTCTTAAAGCAACAGGGCTTTATATAGTGTCCTTTTGTAGTCAATCAAAGGTTGAGCTAAATATCAGAACGTTGGACTGTCGCAAATCTGTAAAGACAAGGGAACAGAAAAGACAGAAAGGTTATAAGTCTCCTGGTTGTGTCAGGCCATTGTATTGAGCAAACAAAGCATCAATAAGCAGCTCGAATGCACACTAATCGCGCTTGAAAGCAGAAATTCATAGGGCCCACCGAGTTAGAAGACCAGTCTTACAAAATCCACCAAAGATTATAATTTTCAATTATTTTCTAAATAAAAACTTTCCTAACCATTCAAAGAGCAAGAACTTCAAGCTAATGCAACGAACATTTCCGTTCTTTATCGTTAGACATAGGAAAAGCATACGGTACCGTATTCTACTCAGCATATTCCTATAACAAAATTAAGCCAACTGCTCTACCACAAGGACCAGTCTGTAACATGAAAGGAAAGAGAAAAAATGCCGTGACTGCTAATGCGGGTGGCAAAATATAAGCGAAATTTAAAAATTAGAATTCTTTGTGCTGCTTTGAACCCCAAACTAACGTTACATTTTTATTTTTCCGAAATGTCTATCGCAGTATTGGTAACATAAAGAAATACGTTTATAAAAGCGTGTTTTAAAAATTCGAAAGATTTCTGCTGAAAAAAAAAACCACTTCTAAATTAGGAGGCAATGACGCATTCAATAAATTCGTGATTTTTTTTAATCCAGTGCATCTAAACAGGTAGCGATTCATCAATATAGTGAATTATTTTGCTAAATTTATTCCTTTATGCTACGGTAATTTATACACTAATACTGACACTAGTTGAAGTTTAGCGTCAGTGAAAGCTTTGTTCTTCACAGACACCCGCGGTCTTAAACAAAAAGATTGTATATCTAATTTCCTTTATTGTCATATTTTATCGTATAAAATAATAGATTGAAGATATCCGAGCTTCTCACAGAAGAAACATACCGTGGGACTTCTTTAGACACCGAAGAAATAAAAACAGAACTACCTTTACATCCATCTGAAATTGCTTACACGGACAGTAATATTTTCAAGTTTCTGCAGGTTTGTCGAAGTGGAAAGTTAGAACAAGTGTTCACTGTCCTCGGCACACATGCATGGTGTTGTTGTGAGATCGTCAACAATCTTTGTTCCTTTGGGTTAGTATCAATACAATTCAAACCGGGGCACAATGGAACGGCGCACACTTAATATCATTATTTAATTAATAGTGTTTAATGCCGGTTTTTATCACTTAGAAACTAGGGTATGTCCATAAGTTTCCGTCCTCGCCGATAAGGATTATCTCCTTCACAAAACCCAAATTTGGTGTCATACCTTATCTGTTAAGTAAATAATTGCAGCTGTAACTTCCGCTCCGCTGTGTTCAATTGTTCAGATATAGTTGCATAAAGAAGGCTATGTGTAGAAGATTGTAACATGTTCAAAATGGAGTTTCGAGCGGTTAAAAAGTTCTTCACAAAAGGAGGATTTACTCCAAATAAAATTAAACAGCGATTGGACGGTGTATTTGGAGAAGCATCCCCCTCATATTCTACCGTAAAAGCATTGAAGATGAAGAGCGTGCAGGTCGGCCCTTGGAGGTGCTCACTCCTGAAAATATCGCTCTTGTGAAAGGAGAAATTACAGAACACCAGTGGCTCAAAGTTACAGAAATAACCGCAAGATTGGGTCTTTCTAAAACAACAGTCCTTCGAATTATTCATGAACATTTAAACACGAATAAGGTTACTGCAAGATGGGTACTTAAACATCTTTTCTCATTCCAAAAGCAGCAACGAGTCATCTGTTGTTAGGCATTTTTGGAGCTCTGCTGTGGCAACGAGAGAGAAGTTTTGCAAACCATTGTTACAGGAGATGAAACTATAGTCTGCTACTATGATTCCTTATCCAAAAGAAAATCAATGGACTGGCGAAAACCTGGCGAAGCACTGCCTCTAAAGGACAAGGTCACTCAATCAACCGAGATCTTGGTTACAATTTTTGGGACTGAGAATAAATTACTCTTCATTGACTTCAAGGAGAGGATCACCACAGTACATGCGGAGTACTATGCTGGCCTACTGCATAAACTGCATGCTTCCATCAAAGAGAAAAGGCGAGAAAAGCTGAGTGTGGTGTGTACTTTCTTCACGACAACGCGTCTGTGCACGCAGTTCTTGTTGCAAAGGAAGCTGTGCGGAAATGTGGCTTCATGGAGATCGACCATCCACCCTACATCCCAGATCTAGCTCACAGTTACCATTTCCTCTTCTCAAAACTCAAGAAGGACCTTCGAGGAAGGAAATTTAAGTGTGACGAAGAAGTGATGGATACTGTTTATACCCATTTTGCAGACAAGACTTCTGCCTATTTGGGGTTAGGGATTGAAATGTTAATTCAAAGATGTGAGAAGTATATTGCAATAAAGGGTAACAATATTGCAAAGTGAAATATAATTTTTGTGTTTATCATATCTAGAACAGGGTTAGGCCGGAAACTTAAGGAATTACCTTCGTACATTCTAGCAAAATCACATGTCTAACACTATTTCTTTGTTTGTTTGTTTTTTTTTTTTACCTAAAGCTTTTCAAGAAGTAGTTATTTATACTTGAAGAAAATATTTTTCTGATACTTCAAGTTAAAAGTTTCAACTTTACTTTTCAAGTCATTAAATAGAGCACATAAAGCAAAATATCTTTTACTTTTGCTTATTCA
>CM060830.1:88942500-88967500 GCA_030762175.1 Metallyticus violacea | reverse complement strand
ACAGTGATACCACATGAAATGAAATGATAAATTGGAAAATAATTTTTGTGCGGCAGGAGGAGCCCAGGATAGCTCGCCGGCATTTGCCAGTAAGAAAGATTGAGAAAGACCTGGAAAAAGCCTGTCAGAGAGGGCGATCTTGATGGAATTAGAACCGCAAAACCTCCAGTCCAGTTACTTGTTAAATGAATTTCGCACTTTTAGGAGCGAGAAATTTCTATAAACATTGTAAAAATAATAATGAAAAATATGGATATAAGAATTATTATATTACGAGGGTAGGTCCATAAGTTTCCGGTCTCGCCGATAATGTTTATCGCCTTCACAAAATCCTTATCTGGTGTCATACCTTATCTGTTAAATAAATAATTTCAGCTGAGACTTCCGCTCCGCAGTGTTCAGTTGTTGAGTAATAGCTGCATAAAGAAGGCTATGTGTAGAATATTGCGAAATGTTCAATATGAAGTTTCCAGGTTTTAAGTTCTTCACAAAAAATGAAGTTACTCCTAATGAAACTAATCAGCGATTGCACGATGTATATGGGGAAGCATATCCCTCATATTCAACCGTAAAAGAATAAGCCAAGCTTTTTCGGATAGTGGAGAAAGCATTGAAGACGAAGAGTGTGCAGGTCGGGCCTTGGAAGTACTCACTGCTGTAAACATCGCCCTTGTGGAAGCAGAAATTATGGAAGATCGGCGGCTCAAAGTTACAGAAATAGCAGCAAGATTGGGCCTTTCTAAAACAACAGTCCTTCAAATGATTCATGAACATTTAACCATGAATAAGGTTAGTGCAATATGGGTGTCTAGATTTCTTTCCTCAGTCCAAAACCAGCAACGAGTCATCTGTTGTCAGGCAATTTTGGAGCGCTGCCGTGGCAAGGAGAGAGAAGTTCTGCAAACCATTGTTACAGGAGATGAAACTACGGTCCTCTACTATAACCCCTTGTCCAAAAGAGAATCGATGGAGTGGCGTAAACCTGAAAAAACACAGCATCTAAAGGCCAAGGTCACTCAGTCAATCAAGAAGATCATGGCCACAACCTGTTAGGACTATGAAGGAATACTCTTCATTGACTTCAAGGAGAGGAACGCCACAGTAAATGGAAAGTACTATGCTGGTCTACTGCACAGATTACGTGCTTCCATCAAAGAGAAAAGGCGAGGAAGGCAGTGGCGATTTGCCCTTTCTTCACGACAACGCTCCTATGCAAACGGCTCTTATTGCAAAGGAAGCTGTGAAGAAATGTGGCTTCAAGGAAATCAACCATCCACTCTACAGCCCAGATCTAGCTCCCAGTGACTATTTTCTCTTCTTAGAACTCTAGAAGGACCTTCGAAGAAGGCATTTTAAGTATAACGAAGAAGTGATGGATGCTGTTTATGCCCATTTTGCAGACAAGATTCTATTCTATTTTTTTTTTTTTTTTTATTTTTTGAGGAGGGGATAGAAATGCTAATTCAAAGATGTGAGAAGTGTATTGCAATAACGGGTAACTATATTGAAAAGTGACATATAGTTTTTGTCTTTATGTGTAGATAATGGTTAGGCCGAAACTTATGGACCTACCCTGGTATATTTGGAATAGGAAGACGTATGGTTTCAATATCTCCTTTCATAATTCGTTTCAGTTTTAATAATAATGTTTACATTAATAATGTGCAGTTTGTCGTATCACTGAATTTGTGTAGCTTCCGTCATCGGCATCTGACAGCGTGTGCGGCAGTAATTCACGTACTCTGCGGACATACAATTCGATCTTCCGGTTCATTTAACTATAAGCTCATATATGATTGAATTTCTGTTCTCTGGTGCTGCATATGCTTGCCCCTATTATATATGAACTGAGATAATCTATATCTAGTCCAGTGTGGTTTATGTTGGTCCCCTTATAGATCTTCATGTACATATCTTCTTCCCTTCAAAGAATTTTGCAACTGTTGTCAGAATCAACTTCATCTGCCTAATCGCGTTGTCGATCTCTTTTCTCAGTAAATAACCAAAGTCCCAGGAACGCAACTAGGAATGTCGAATCTATTTCCGATTTTACTACGACGTCTATCACATGTTTTACACACACTTCCAAGAATTATAATAGAACAACGTTAGTGCCACAGCTAACCCTAAATATAAATTCACTGTATCTGTTTTCTGCTTTCCTCCAGTTTCCATGTGCTCTGTTATTGCATTTTTCCTATTGCGATCACAGTCTACTCGCGAATTTCTTTCTTTCCATAAATTCGTATCATACAAACCAGAGGCAATAAACTCTCGTAGCAAAATAAGGTCATCGTTATGTTGAATTGCGGTTTTTGGTACATATGCCGAGATTTTACCTGGTTTTCAGTACTCATTTTTCTTACCGTAAAGCCTCATCTTAAACTACCATCAATGTCGTGAAACATCAACAGATTTCTCGTTACGGAAAATTGACGCATGCGCAGAAGACAACCAAGTGACTCGTTTATGGTAACCCCAAAGTAGGCTGGTCAAAATTTCTCTAATAATGATCTTACTAGACCATTACCTATCGCTGATTTTTAATCCCATCTACTCATTTGTATATTTTCCTGTCATCAATATAGTCCGTTGCATTAATTGTCAACTACTTTCACGAGATTTCATATTTTCAGACCACAGAAACTGCATGACTGGGCATTTCTGTAATGTATATAATATAATTTTTAATTTTATCTTAAAAACAGAATTTATGTTGATGCCATCCACAATAACCACTTCTTACCGTGTATAGGAATATAGAAAAAGGATCTTTTTTTCAAAAATATAAAAACTATAATGATAGCCAATAGATTTTGATTTTAATTAACTATTTTAAGTACAAGATTTGACATGTTCGAGAATTTTTTACAGAATTTTAACTTAATTTTAAATAAAAGTTTTTACGTTCATTTTTAAAAGTTTAATATACTACTAGTAATTTTTATAAACGGCTTGTACTGTACTATACATGTTTTGTTTCTGAATGTGAGAGCGTGTCTGACCACTAAATTCACTTCCGCTCATAATGCTACTAGAAACGAGCACAGCACGTTTTTAGTTCTCTCTCCAAGCCATGTGGGCGTTAACATGTCTGTCTGCTATTCGCTGTGTAGCTTGCCACTGTTAACAGGCACACCACAAAGTGGCATTGCTTGCACAGTCTGTCATATTAAGCTCCTTATTTCACACAGCAGCAACAGAAGCAGCTAATAATCCGAAATGCGGTAGTAAACTTCTTGGAGTATGGCACAACGATCTTGACAACTCGAGCATTAAGTTTCCCTGCGAGAGAAGGGGAAGCCTTTGGCTTAACGAACTGCTGAGTTGCGGTGTTTCACTAGACAAACATTCCAAAGTTGGTATTGCGAATGCGGACTTTTCGTCTTGGGAGCTTTTTCAACAAGCGTTCTGTACCAAACAAATCTTGGGCAAATTAACGGTTATCAGAAAGTGCAATGTATTTTTAATACCAAGCTAGTAGACTTGATACAAGTGAATTTACAAATACATTCGAATGTTTGACAGAGTGTAATTAACAAAACATAACGGTTTCTCCAGGTAGGCTGGTTTAAAGAAATTGAGAAATATTACAACATTTTCTGCTTTGTTTTCCGAAAACTCATGCAACGAACAACGTCAAACTCATGCAAAAGGTTTCTAAGTACTGTTAAATTAAAATTTAAGATTATGTAAGCGCTCTTATTTCAGGACAAAAAATGATTTCTTAGCAATACGGCATATGGATTTTTTTTAATCAAAGTAATACCTCAAATTTAAAGCAGAATGAAAATGGAGATAATTATACGAGTCAGAGAGAGTATGAATGAGTTCAAACATTAAGAAAAAATGTAAGACGAAACGTCACGATGAACAGAGTATGAAGATTAAATATGCTTTGTAAGCGAGACTTTGAAACAGGAAATTTAGTAGCGAATTCTTACTGACACTGTTGATGAAACTGCAGTGGAATTCGGAAGGAGGTACTGTTTTGTGTACACTGTTATCCATAATGACCTTGGATATAGGGAAGCGTGTCGCAGATGGGTCCCAAGGCAGCTGTCCCGTGATTACAAGCATGCGTGGCAGAGAATTTTACAGAGCACTCCGTATAAGAAAAATTCAAGATCTAGGCTTCCGATATAAAGTAGGTTGACGATCATTAAGAATGTAAATACTTCTGTTCTATAAAATTTTCACTCACAGGCGGGACAAGGTTATTTGCCCCACTTCCCATCCTATTACTGACTCCTGTGAACAGCAAGTCAATGACAACATTAATTGGTAGGTTTTGCATGAAGAGAAAGCTTCTGCGACCTTGATTCGCCATTTCTGAGTGAAAATAGTATAGTTGATTAGCTTCTGGTATTCGTGCCAAGGCACTTACTGGTGCACGGCACGTAAAACGCAATTAATCTGAACTTTGTACACTTTCAGAAAAAAGGTGCCACAGTGACTAGTGCTCAATGTGAACAAGTTGAACCTTGAGATACGATCGGAAAGTTGGGGATTTTACTCAAAAGCAGTACTGCTGATTCGTGATAATGTCCGTAACCATATTGCTACCCATGATGATCTGCTGTTGAAATACTTGCCAAGTAGTCCTGACTTGCTGTTTTGGACGTTTACTTGTTAGGACTTTTGAAATAACAACTGGGTATGTTTTCCTTCGGGAAATACATAAGCTTGTGAACAGTGAAACAAGTGTGCTAACAATTAGGGTGCTTATGTTAAAATACAACACATAAATTTTATCTGTCCGTCCTTGTAAACACAGAGGATGACAAAAAATGTATCCACTCTTCAAACAAAGAAAAACTATGTCAACATAACAAAACTGAATTCACATAAACAGAAAAGCATGAGCACTAACCATCTTAGACTTTTACAGTTACAACAGTTGTTCAAAATGTTCACCATTGGCGTCGATAGACTTCTAAGTACGTTCAACTATTGATTGAGCAACGTTTGCGAAAGTGCCCTCAGCGATTGCAGAACATGCCGTTTCAATTTCTTCCCGAAGTGCTGTCAGTGTAGCTGGTTTTCTACGGTATACAACATCCTTAAGAGTTCCCCATAGGTAGAAGTCCAACGGAGTTCGATCCGGAGAACGCAGTGGAAACTCAATCGGACATCTTCGTCCTATCCAATGCCTTGGAAGAATGCATCTAGGTACGCAGGTACATTTTGGTGGTAATGTGGTAATATGCCAGATCTGCCCTTGTGAACATCGCATACGGAAGCACGAGTCTAAAATTTGTCTCGAATGCGTGCAATTGTTACTCGCGTTGGCGCTTCTGTTCTGTACACACGTCTCCATTGACTTTGAACTTCAACAACATTCTCCGTTTTCCAATACCACTTCAAAATTGCTTTCCACTGTTCAAACGATAATCTTGTCTCCATTTTGTTGAGCAACGCTAGCATAACGTATGTGTCACATCTGTTTACAGAACACCATACGATAATCTTGCCTTCATTTGTTCATTGTTGCTTTACCTGTCACGTACCAACTTTATCATAATGTATGTTATTCGCATACAGAACATCATTACTGTTGTTTTTCGGTCCAACTTTGAAATATATTAAATAGATATCTGTTGTGAAAAAGTGTAAACATTTTTTGCACTCTCGATATTTACTTCTTGTTATTTAATTATTTTTATCGTTTTGTTTCTCTTCCTGTGATTGATATGGTCAGTCCTAAGTAATAAAAATCAGAGCAAATAAATTTTCATTTACGTCTAATGAAAAAAGAAGTTTTGAAGAATACGACGTATAGGGTAAAAAAGAAAGATTTTCAAATAGTAAGTGCCCTAATTGTGCTGTATTCCCTTGAATATGAGTGTTCTTATTAGCTTTATATTAAGTTTATTGAAATTGGGAATTAATCTTATTTTACTTGTCTCAGCTATAATAATACTGAAAAAAGTGTCTCTTTAGGTAAAGGGCAAAATCGACAGTGACGGAAGGGAACTTTAAACATTTGAGACTACAGGTGTTTGGGAAAATTAATACTTAAATTTGTCTCCTCTGTTATATATTTATTAACTATATGCAGAAACATTTTTTCTGACATTTTTCTATAAAATGATATTAGGTCGTTTATTTACACTTGTTATTTTATACTGTTTCATAAAACTGAGCTTCTCTATGCATCTTTACTACACTGTGATTGTGCTAAAACAGACAGATAGTTGAAACTCTTCAACACAGCTGAAAAGTACTGACGTAACAGGTTGTTTGCCTACTCCCATTCAATGACGAAAACTCCAAATCTGTTTTATTCTTATCGACTGTTAAGTAACACACATTCCTGTTCGGTTTATCGCTCAATGTTCTGAAAGAATCCCCTGAAGAACTTAATGCAAACTACTTCTAAAAATATTTTTCGTTGTTTCAACACTTTTGGTGCAGGACTCCAAAAATGTAAGGTCTTCAAAAGCAATTTATCAGACTTAAAACAAAAAAGATAACATTCCCATGTCGCCGACTGCTGGAAATGTCTGCCACCCCCATACAGACAGCGGGATTCAGAGTTTGTTTCCAATCTCGTATGTTGACAAGCACAGCTAAGACGGAATTGTGACTGAGAATCTTGGTGACCAGAGATCATTCTAAATTATCTATTCTCCAAAATATCCTCAATGGATAACCAGAAAGCTTTGAATCCACTCAAGTTTTTCATCGAATTGATTTGCTGGTGATGTTTTACAGTCGAATTTCTTCAGAAATGCTGCCAGTGTGTAAGGTTTAAAAGGAGAATGACATTGAACACATGTACAAATGATACAAAAAGCGAAAACAACGTCTCTACCTCCACATCTTGCCTCTCACCATCACTGGATTTTCCTTGTTTTTCTTAAGGTGTAAACATTTTTACTGCATTATTTTATAAGCAACTGAAATTCTCAAAATTTCCAGGATCTTGTATCTAAAGATTAATCTACATATGCTCTAAATTAGTATCAAAACTAAGATATCTAAGATAAATTTCTGTTTACATTTGTTCTTGACTTATGTAAGAATCCTAAATTTTTTGGAATAATTTGTCAAGAAGTTCTTTTCATGATTTAGTCTTAGTTGGTATTTTGTTTCTATTTGATTTTATCTATCAGCTATTTTGTATTAAAAAGCCATTTGTACTTAATGTGTATTTTATAGATTTTCTCATTTTGGCAGCTCTCAAATTGATGAAACCAGTTTGTAGTTATGCCAAGGATATTTTTCGAGTTAAAGTGATACTCCTTTGAGTTTAAGCATTTTTTTTTTGTAATAGAATGTCCTTAGAAAGTCAAATCTATAGATCTGAATGATCCACAATGTACTCAATTACGAATTAAAAAAACTCAACAATGGCCAAGAATATTTTCTTATAAAGCACGTCTTAAATATTACTTAGTCCATTGTTCAGTAGACTCACTAAAATTTAATATTTTCAAAATTAGGGCAAAATTGGATGTAAAAAGGGAAAGGTGATTTTTCTGCATACAACTTCTTTGTAATAAATAGAATGGAAAACATTTAGTGTCTTTTTATGCTTTTGTGAGCGGTTTTTGCAACATTTTTGTAATTATATTTTTTAATTAATTGAAATTTGGAAGTGCTTTTGGGGAAAAAGAAAAGATAATCCCCTTCTCTACTTGATAGCTCTTATTTTGTACACATGTGTTTCACATACTTCTGATTATAACCCTTGAACATTTTACTATATTTTGTCAGTTACAGCATCACTACAGATCCAGAAAATTTGTTGTGTAACTATGTTTTGATGTGCTGCACGCGTTTCAAAGGGTAATTCCAAGTATGGTCGATCTTTGTCTGTGGGGAAGAAGAAGAAGAAAAAAAAAAAAACTCCGTCATGCCTAAGTAAATTTCCCACCTATTAGAGTAACTTTAAAAATGAATATAAAATCCAGCGTATGGCCTTATTAATTAATGAAATGAAATAATTCATGGCATTACTGTGTGGTATTAGGGGAACAAACTTTGAATTTTGGTAATCTGTATGTATAACAAAAGAACATTTTTAGAATTATTATTATTATTATTATTATTATTATTATTATAACTATTATTGACATTAAACCACAAAAAGTATTGATATACTATTATCACATGAGATATATGACCATTATGACTACTAAACGACGAAGTTGTATTGTGTGCAATTTTTAAATATAGACATATTTATGAACTGAGCCGTTGACATCTACTTTACATTTTCACTAAAATCGAGAAAAATAATGGAAATTTTCGAATTACGAATACATTGTGTATTTAAGAAGAAGGTTTTTCATGTGTCATTAAAACAAAAAATTGTTACTATTTTAAAACAATTATAATTTACCAAGTAAATATACAGAATTAAAAATAAACAATAGAAAGGTTCGTCGATTTTCTTTGGGTTTGAAACTTATTTTAAATGTTATAGTAGCAAGAATATGTAACGAAAAAGTTTCTGGGGGTTATTTCAGAGTACTCTTACATATAATTCTTAAACACATGTTAGATTAATATTTCACAATTGCTATCTTCACGACGATATAAAAATATGCATCATTATAAATAAAATTTTATTCTGAATTAATTTTTTCCTTTAATTTTAAAAGAATGTAGAGAAAAATCAAACGCTAGAGCGCTTTTTAAATTTCTGTTCTGAAATATACCCCTACTCCAAATGGTCCAATTTCCCTAATTTTCGGAAACTATTTTTCTTATCTGATTTAAATTATATATACCAAATTGTGTTGTGAAGAAACAAATATTAGTGCCACAAGAGCGATTTTTAAATTTTGGATTTTATATAAACCCTCATTTCTAATCCCGATTTCCTTGATTTTCCAAAACTATGTGTTTTATTTTATTAAAATGGCATACACGGAATTTTGTTGGAAAAAAACAAACATTAAGCCGCTTGAGCGATTTTTAAATTTTGGGTTTCAGGTTAACTCCCTTCGAAATAGTTCGATTTCATTGATTTGCGGAAACTATTTTTCGTATTTTTAAATGGCATATACCGAGTTTCCTTTAAAAAAAATTAAATTGCGGCTACTAGAGCGATTTTTAAAGTTCGCTTTAACCCCCACTCCTAATGGCTGGTTTGTCTTGGTTTTTGAAAAGCATTTATCAATTTATTTTCAAAAATTACACGGAATTTCGTTGAGGGAAAAAAAAACACAATCATTGCCACCGCTAGAGCGATATTTAATTTTTAAAAACAACATTCGCTTTAGGTTAATCCCCTCCCCAACCATCCAATGCTGGAAAAAAGAAAAATAACAGTAGAAAGGATAAAACACTAAGAGAAGGTCACACTTGAAATCGCTATATTTCGAACTCGAGTTCTTCTATGGCAAGATGACAAGTGAAGGTGATAAAAGTTAAGTATTGAGTATTCAATTTAACGTTATGCATGGAAACATATGAAACTAGCAATAAGAGTGTGTTGGGGATATATATATATATAACATTTTATTGTCATTTTCGGTGCCGAGTAATTATGCATCGTTGGAGTTTTACAAAATTCCTTCATGGTACAACCGCAAAAGCTTCATTCGTTCGGAATTTGCTAAAAACTGCGTCAGTTTGTAAGTGATCTAGTGTACTAATATAGATGATACAGAAACAGACTCATTTATGGTAAATTACATCTAACAGGGTTGCAGTAGCACGAATCTGTGGAGAAAGGTTCACAAGCAGAGAAGAGCCGTTTAAAAACATTTGTCAGCTGTCTATGTAAATCTCATTAAATAATCTGATTAGAAACTATTTTAACTGTGGATAACTCCTTAATGTTAATTATATTCCGGAATAATCACTTAAGACCTTTCATTTGTTGTAATGGTAGCTGCAGAAACTAAGATTTTAGCAGCAAGAAAAGGCGAATTCTTGCTTGCAATATTAGATAATAAAAATCAGTAATTACTTACTAGGAAATGCGACAGTAGGTCCATAAGTTTCCGGGATCACCGATAAGGATTATCGCCTTCACAAAATCCGTATCTAGTGTCATACCTTAACGTTTAAGAAAATAATTGCAGCTGTAGCTTCCGCTCCGCTGTGCCTAGTTGTTCAGATATAGTTGCATATAGAAAGCTGTGTGTAGAAGATTGTGACATTTCAAAATGGAGTTTCGAGCTGTTATTAAGTTCTTCACAAGAAAAGACTTACTCGAAATGAAATTAAACAGCGACGTGCATTGGGGAAGCATCCCCTCACATTCTACCGTAAAAGAATGGGCCGAACTTTTTCGAATGCATCGAGAAAGCATTGAAGACGAAGAGCATGCAGGTGGGTCATTGGAAGTGCTCATTCCTTAAAACATCTTTTGTGGAAGAAGAAATATGGAAGACGGGCAGCTCAAATTTACAGAAATAGTATCAAATTGGGCCTTTCTAAAACAACAGTCCTTTGAATTATTCATGAACATTTAACCATGAATTAGATTAGGGAAAGATGGGTGCCTAGATTTTCTTTCCTCAGTCCAAAAGCAGCAACGAGTCATCTGTTGTCAGATATTTTTGGAGCTCTGCCGTGGCAACTTGAGGGCAGTTCTGCAAACTATTGTTACAGGAGATGAAACCGTGGTCCTGTACTATGATTCCTTGTCCAAAAGAGAATCAATGGAGTGGCATACACCTGACGAAGCACCGCCTCTAAAAGCCAAGGTCACTCAGTCAACTAAGAAGATCATGATCACAATCTTTTGGGACTGTGAAGGATTACTCTTCATTGACTTCAAGGAGAGAAACACCACAGTAAATGGGGAGTACTATGCTGGCCTACTGCACAGACTACGTGCTTTCATCAAAGAGAGAATGAGAGGAAAGCTGAGTGGTGGCGTGCGCCTTCTTCGCGACAACGCGCCTGTGCACACAGCTCTTGTTGCAAAGAAAGCTGTGAAGAAATGTGGCTTCAAGAAGATCGATCATTCATCTTACAGCTCAGACTAACTCTAGTGACTATTTCCTCTTCTCAAAACTCAAGAAAGAACTTCAAGGAAGGAAATTTAAGTATGACGAAGAAGTGATGAATGCTGTTTCTACCCATTTTGCTGATAAGACTTCTGACTACTAGGGAGGGGAAAGGATTGAAATGTTAATTCAAACATGTGAGAAGTGTATTGCAATAAAGGGTAACTATATTGAAAATAGTTTTTGTCTTTATCATACTCAGGAAAATGGTTAGGCCGGAAACTTATGGACCTACCCTTATATGACAGACAATTATTATTTTAAAATTAAATGTTTGTTACTTTTTCTAATTATTAAATGTTTTATATTTTGGGATAAATTTGTCACAATTTGGAGTAGCTTTTGCAATATCTCATTACTGTTTATTTAGTAACTACTTTAAAACGATTTACAAAGGGGACATGAATGCATTATTTAGGATTAGCAACTGTTTCTTTGATTTGTTTTTACTAAATTTAAAAGAACCTGCAATTCGAATGTAAGGACGTGTTTGCAAAATTCGAGAAAGAATTTAAATGGTTGTAACCACTTATTCACCATATACCCAGAAAGAATGTGTTTACTTTTTTCACTGTTTAATATAACCTGCATGAGCTGTGTATAACTCGTTTTCAACAATCGTAGGATGTCCTTGGTAACGCTCATATAACGATGTGCAGCCTGTTAAATGCTTGCAACATACCTGATGCGAATGCAACAAAGTGGCTGTTTCATTCTAGGCATTAAGTGGAAGTCACGGGGGCTTGATGAGGGGAACATGAAGGATGATAGATCACTTTCCAGCTTCATCGATTTGCGCTCCAGCATTGTCATGCTAAATGATGGGTGTGCTCTACAAAAAGTTAGCTAGTTTTTTTCAAAAATGGTCGCAGATTATATTCCAGATATGAATAGTAATACAGCGTACAGTCTGCCGTGGAGTATGACGTAACTCAAAAGCACTTTTATAGTCGTACACGAGAATCATTACAGCTTTCACATTGCTGGAAATCTGACGAACTTTCGCTTTTCCTGGAGATCCGCAAAGGTACCAGTGCACGTTTTTAGCCATCTTGCTATTTTTCTGTGAAGTAGATTTCGTGTAAGTATCGTGGAGTACAAATGAAATTATTCTGTTCAACGACATCACCATTCCAATTTTAATCCAACCCCGTTGTTCTTATTTCAACAACAGTCGTGACTACAGTGTTTTCTACCTCCTGCCAACGACAATCCGTGCGTGTCGTCATTGCGTCGAGAGAGTTCACTTTGTGTGCAAACAACTTGTGGCATATGTGGCATTATCTGGTTGCGTATCGTCTATCAGTATCGCCACTATTAAAACGATAAATAATAATGCTTGTAAATAATGAAAATTTGCAAAAGTATATATTTTTATTTGTGGAGTATATATAAGTACGTAATCTTTTTTTGTTTAGTTTCTAATTCAAGTAATTTATTCCCCTGCCATTTCCGAAAAAACAAGGTGTAATTCACTATTAGAGTTAAATTTTTGTCAATTATGAGTTTTTGTCCATCTAACTAAATCCATCATTAAGTTTCAAACACTTTTCTTGAACGGTTCTAATGCACAGCTCTCATTTATGTAAATAAACAATCTGGGGCAAAACTGCATCAAGTCCTAGTAATAATAGGAGGATATATCTATAAATTTCCGACCTAAACATTTTCTAGGTATGATAAAGGCATAAACTATAATTCACTTTTCAATATAGTTGTCGTTTATTGCAATACACTTCTCACACCTTTGAATTAACATTTCAATCCTCAGAAGTCTTTCTGCAAAGTGGGCATAAACAGCATCCGTCACTTCTCCATTCACACTTAAATTTCCTGCCTTTAAGGTCTTGAGTTTTTGAGAAGAGAAAATAGTCACTGGGAGCTAGATCTAGCCTATAGGGTGGATGATCGATCTTCTTGAAGTCACATTTTTTCACAACTGTGTGCACAGGTGCGTTGTCATGAAGACGACGACACTACGACACTTTTCCTCACCTTTTCTCTTTAATGGAAGCACGTAATCTAGTACATCCTATTTACTGTGCTGTTCCTCTCCTTGAAGTCCCCCATTCAATTCCCCAATGAGGTAACCCATTCTTTTACGGCAGAGTATGAGGGGATGCTTCCCCAATTACACGTAACCTTTTTATGCAACTATATCTGAACAACTGAACACAGCGGAGCGGAAGTTACAGCTGGAATTATTTACTTAAGAGATAAGGTGATAATCTCTAACGAAGAGGCCGGAAACATGAACCTACCCATGTAAGCAAAATGAAGTGTGAATTTAATTTAAAAACTTTTATTTTGAGAGTCACAGAAATATTTATGATGTATTGCTTTTGATGCTTCCCAAAACAACAAGATAAAATAAAACACGTAGAACAGCGAAGACAGATGCTTGTGCCCAAGTAGTTCTTTGCAGAACTATAATGGCCGAGTTTTCTAGCTTTAATCTACAAGAGCTTTGGTGTTTGAGGGAGTTTTAGTAAATTCAAATGAGAAAAACTTTTCTCCATTTAGTTTGGCTCATCCTCGTGTATCGCTGATGGACCCTTACCGTGAGGGAAAGCTGGTAGTTATGTGGGTGGAGTAATTACGTACAGAAAAGACAGCTTCGTGCAGAGGAAGGTTTTTGATGGCGGCCACCCCAGACCACTTTAACACTAGCGTCGCTAGGCAACGTCGCGTAACAGCCTCCTACAGTGCGGATCAAGCAAGTGTAACGAACAGATCCTGCAATGTCGCTCTCAATCCTTGCTGCACTTGAGAGAAGCATCAATTCCTTTTCGTTTAGTTAAGTTGTTAACCCTTGAAAGGCGGTCTATATTGGGAGGATGCGCTTGTACTCTAAAACAGTTCTATTCATTTGTTTGGCTCTGTTTACTGGTCGTTGTATTTACTTACACGCCTGAAATTTAAGGAAATCTTTTGACAATTTTTTAATATTTTTCCTTATATTGAAATAGTCAATAATTTAATAGTAGGATAAGTTTTTACTTGTATTGTAAAAGTTGAGCTTCTACCTAAAGAGAGAAGCAGTTTTTTGAATAGTATTTTACTCGTTTTAATTAATGGGACATTACAGATAGTGGACACTAATGATACAAGAGATGAAATGATTCATTGGGAAAGATTTTTTTTCTTTTTTCCTTTTTTTTTTTTTTTTTTTTTTTCCAAATCTAGCGTTTGCCATTTATGAGGATTAAGGAAAACCTTGCAAAAAACTCGGCCAGGAAGGACGGTCCTGGTGTAAATCGAACCCCAAACCTCCCGCACGCAAGCCTGGGCCTTAACGACCTAGGTTATCGATGGCGGTAAGAAACAGGTGACAGTATGTAAAAATCAATTAGAACATTTAGGCAGACATTGCATTGCATTTAGGAAACCTTTGCAAAAATAAGCAAAAACAAGACAAGGATCAGATAAATGCATAAGCAGGAATAATGCATAAAAGAATAAGATACTAATAGAGCAAAATTAAAACTTGCTTTCTAAATACAAAGGGTGCCAAAAGATGTATACACAATTCAAGCAAAGAAAAAACTGTGTTAATATAACAAAACTGAATTCACACAAACAGAAAATGATGAGCACTAATGATCTTAGACTTTTACAGTTCCAATAGTTGCTCAAAATTCCCCCCATTGGCGTCGATACACTTCTGAGTACGTTGAACTACTGATTAAGCAACGTTTGCGAAAGTGTCCTCAGCGATTGCAGCACATGCCGTTTCAATTTCTTCCCGAAGTGCTGCCAGTGTAGCTGGTTTTCTACGGTATACAACATCCTTAAGAGTTCCCCATAGGTAGAAGTCCATCGGAGTTAGATCCGGAGAACGCGGTGGAAACTCAATCGGACCTCTTCGTCCTATCCAGTACCTTGGAAGATTATCATCAAAGTACGCAGTACACCTCGGTGGTAATGTGGTGGTGCACAATCCAGTTGTATATAGTACCATAGGTCTCAAATTTATCTCGAATGCGTGCATTTGTTACTCGCGTTGACGGTTCTGTACTGTACTTACGTCTCCATTGCCGTTGAATTTTAACAACATTCTCGGTTTTCCAATACCACTTCAAAATTGCTTTCTGTTATTCAAACGACAATCTTGGCTCCATTTTGTTGTAGCAGCGCTACCATATCGTAATGGTAGTCACATCTGTTTACAGAACATCATACGATAAACTTGGATTCATTTGTTCATTGTTGATTTACCTGTAACGTAGCATAATGTATGTGAGTCACATTTGTTTACAGAACATCATACTGCATATTACTGTTTTATTTTTTCCAACTTTGAAATATATTAAATAGATATCTATTGTTGTTTATGGTGTTAAATACCCGCGGTAAACACTGATGATATCTGAAATGAAATGATAAATTGGGAAAGGATAATTGTTTAGGGAAGGAAGCGTTCCAGGCCTAAGTTTAGGGTACCTCCCCGGCATTTGCCAGTTGTGAGAACTGAGGAAACCATGGAAAAAACCCAGTCAGGGAGGATGGTCCTAGTGGGATTCGAACCACAGACATCACGAGTCCGCGCCTTAACGACCTCGGTCACTCGTGGCGGTAGAGTACGGTAAAGTGTTGGAAGCCATGCAAGATAAGATGCCCCTTGCAGTACAATTTCCAATTTAGTAACCAACAAAATCGTAGCAAACATTATAAAGTTTATAAAAGATAACTTATTTGGATGCGATCCCCGAAAATGTTCGCTTGGGTTAAAAACCCATGAGTTAATGACTTAATCATTCTTGTTTGGACGGAAGCTAAAATCATTTGTCTTTGTTTAGGGCCATGTACGAAGACAAAAGAATGTAGAAGAATGGTTCAGGTTATTGTAGCTACAGTCTTTGGGATACGGCTGTGGGAGATTCTAAGAGACGCAAAGAGAGAACCAAGGACGATAGCGAAGGAGGAAACGCGACAAGGAGACTGACGAGAGAGGCAATAAGAAAACGACGCTCTTGGGGAAAGTTTCCGGGACATCTGCTGTGACGCTACTGCAATTAATTAGTAATGAAATGTGCATTATTAATGTTTAGTACTTATGGAACGAATGTGTTCGAATTTTCCTGCTTTGAATTATTCGACAAATACAGCTTGAAACATCATGATCGATTGTATTTTGGTTGCGTTTTCGCTATATACTTATACAGAGTGTTCAAAAAGTCACACCGCTTAAAGGGAAAACTGTTTATTTTACAGTAAGGGCTAGAAGTGGCAAACTTATGGGGAATCGTATGAATTTTTTTTTTTTTTGCCCCCTTTCCCAGATGTTGGAAGAACAGAGCAACAATGATGTACATGTTCATTCCAACAGTTATACTCGTACGCAGATCTACGCAGACAAGTAGTAAATAGGTTCTCGAAATAAATCCCCCATCATGACAAGTTCCAGGAGACAGGATGTAACGGACATATTGAGAAGTGATCCCAAAAGGTTAGTGACAGTTCAGACTCGACTCTCCATTGGTAATACCCACACACCGTTACGCAAATGCTTGAAATCGTATCAGTGCTGTCCAACAACTGCAGCCTTAAGAGCTGGAAACTTGACAAGCGACAAGCCTACTGTAGCTGGTTCATTGAATCTGTAAAGCCAGATGGGGAAAAACTGGTGATTTGTTACTGGACTGATGAGGCCTAGTTTCATCTCGACGGACACATAAATACCCAAATTTCTCAAATAGAAAGTTGGTGTTTTGGTGTGGCGTGTCACTTTGTCACATATTCGTTACATTCTTCGAATAGACAGTGAACACTGGCTGGCATGTAACAATGGGGCAAGAATTTGTAAACATTTGTCAGCAGAGAAGTTGGAGAACACCAAAAGCACAATGCTACAGCCCATATAACTAAGAACATTATGTGTCACTTGGAAGTGTTTTCCAAAGAGGTTATTGCCTCAAATATATCATTACTACATCACCACAACTACTCAACTAATGAAGAAGAATGAAGACCGAGAGTAGACATGATTATTATTATAGTAAACAAACATACTCCAAAAGGAGGAGGTGAATGAAGATGGAGAGGAGGTAAGGGTCACGGGGAAGAAGGAACCACGGGTAAGCGATACAAGAAGAAGGAAATGGTGGTAATTAAAAGGGGATAGTAAAAGTATTCAAGTGTTTGATGAGTGTACAAGTTTGGTGATTAATAGTAATGAATTAGCAGATAAGTTATATAAACAATGAAAGCAGTAAACAAATAGTAAATTGAAGAGTAGCAAGTAAGAATTATATGTAAAAATAGCATCAGTGGCAGAATAGCAAGAGTAAAAACATACTTCCAGTGAATGTTCAATATGTTTAGTGAACTAAATTAGGAAAGGTAGAGTTGAAAGCATGTATTAATATTATAAGTTTAAGATACATAAACATTAAAACCTAAAGAGAAACAATGATTTAAATAAGAAGTGAACACAATTATATTTTATGCATGGCCGTAGACTGTATCTGTTTAAATATTATACACAATTAGAAAGAGAAACAAACAATAATACAAAAAAACATTATTAATAAAAATAAAGAAATCAACATTAAAAATGTGAGAGAACATTATCTATATATGTATATATATATAGATATATATATATGAATGGAAACACGTTACATATTGTTTATAATCATACTAGTTATTGCGTTCTAACCAGAATATAAATTGCTTCGCGCAATTTGGCTAGGAAAATACCCACATTTACCCAATGAGTATGGTTAGCAAAGAGGTCCCAGGCTACCATTCTTTCTCTTAATGCCTTAAAAAGTTTTCAGGAAACAGCGTTTTCAGGTGTTCCCAGTCGGCACATTCGGCCAGAGTATGTACCCATTCTTCATCCCCTCCACAAAATGGGCTCCTATCAGGAATATCCGTTAGCCTTCCAACTTCCCAGTACAAACCAAGTCATAGCTGATCTCGCCTTTCCCCCTAGAATGAGTTTATATACCTCTTTACCCCATGTTAAATGTCTATTCGGTAGGCTCAAGGAGAATTTCGTGTTACATTCTACCTCGATTTCCTGTCTGCTGATATCCTCTAGCCTTGTTCTAGCCTTCTTCCACATATTTTTATTATTTTTATTACCTCGTTGCCATATTGAACTTAGGCCTATTCTCCCCCCCCCCGAGTCCTCTTTCCATCTATGCAATCCGAAACTTTGTGTTATATTTTGTATCTGGTGTCTATAGCATTTAGTACGAAGTGTGGACTGGTCTCCTATTAGTCTAAGTCAGTATTTCACCGTCCTAGTTTTCCTATTAATTGTATCTTCAAAACAAATCACCTCTCTCATGACCCCATAGTTTGACACTCCACCGCCACGGGTGGCCGAGGTCGTTAAGGCGTGAGCGGGAGGTCTGGGGTTCGAATCCCGCCAGGACCGTCCTCTCCGACTGAGGTTTCCTCCAGGTTTTCCTCAGTCCTCATAAATAGCAAATGCCGGGTAGGTACCCTAAACTCAGGCCTGGAACGCGTACTTCCTTAAAAAAAAATATCCTTTCCCAATATATCATTTCATCTCATGTATCACCAGTGTTCACGGCCTGTGGTGCCTCAGCAGTAAAAATGGGCGTTAAATACTAATCTAAAACAAAAAATGACGTTCCTTTGGAGATGTTGAGCACCGTGTTCCAAAAATGGTCTTGTATTTTATTTATATTTTCAACTCTCCCTCAAGCCTACATTTCACTTCCACATAACAGGATAGATTTAAGCATTGCACTGTACATCCTCTGTAGTGTATCTACTGGTATATCTGGAACGCGAGTCAGAACACGTAACTCATTTATTTGAGTTCGTGCTTTATAATTAATAATGTGTATAGGTGCTTGTTCCATTGATCACTTAGATTAAATGTTAGCCATAAATAACAAAAATGTTTACATTTTGTATTTCTTGCCCACTGTAGTAGCATTTTTCATTTTACTGGACATTTTTAGAAGTAATTGTTTGGTGTGATTTCCAGATTGATGCGGCAAGTTCTGTATATTATCACAAACCTTGCGCACTTTGGTGGTGTCGTCAAGTGTGAAACTTTCACCCTACACAGTTCAGCTACTTCCTTATCTAAGCTCATAAGTGCCACTGGAATGTCTCTTTTAAACACAGTCTACCATGAGACAGGTAAGTCTCCACGTTGGAACGTCTAAGCCATCTCGATCACCCAGTACTTTTATTAGATTTGCATGATACTCAAGTGCATTTTTTATAAGCGGGGAACTACAATTGTCACCTGCTGCTCTATTTTCTGACTTCCATCTTCAAACCGTGTCGGAAATATACGGTTTCATAGCAAGATAAAGCCTAACAACAGCTCATATGCCCCTCTTTTGGCGACAGAAACACAACCAATGGGATTTCAAACGTATATTCCGAAATTGTCGTTGGCAAAAAAGAAATCTATTTCATGAATTCCATAATGTCTATCCCAAATTTCTTAAAAACTATAATTATATTAGTTGTTTTATTTCAGAAATGTCATATTATTACAATACAAATTTTACACTCTGCTAAAACAAATAATTTAATAGTATGACGACATTGTATTAATTAACTTTTAAAATAGAATGCAAAGTGCATGCTCTTTGGCACATGGCACAAGTGTGCTCTCCATTGATTTGCACCACTCATTGTGTACATCTTACAGATTTCCTTCTTTCTTCTCCGGGCAAAAATAAAAATTGACTTTTTCCATCTTTTGTTGTGGTTAAGTAACAGCCCTTACCTGGCTCAAGACTCAAATTATTTTGAATGTTCAACTTGAAACCTATACCAATTACATTCGATTATGTTGTAGATGTCATGTACCTATTGACAGGTTGGACTTTCCACCCAAATTTTCCAAAGATTTTCAGAGGGCTAATTTTTGTAGTGAACTATTCACCAGCATTTGCAGCTAAGTGAATATGATCAAGAGAGACACTCTGAGACATACTCTGGCAAGAGAATGCTGGGATCTCAGTTGAAGAATTTGATGACACTGGGTTTGGTTTGCTTGCCTCACCAGAGTCCCAGTGAGTCGTGCGTCATGATGACATTTCTACTACTTATTGCATGCAAATATTAAGCACAAATTATGTCACTGTCAACATAACGCCGTTAAATAAGGCATTCAAAACTAAAACGGCGATTCACATTCTTCTCCAGAATTAATCTAAACCAGGGACAATAAAAGTGCTTTAGCAGCCAGAATTACGGACGGGTTGCATTGTAGTAGTTTATACAGAGGACGCCAAAAAACGTATACACATTTTCACAGTAGATGTCTATTTAATATAATTCAAAGTTGAACCGAAAAACAACAGAAATATGTAGTATGATGTTCTGTAAACAGATGTGACTCTCATACATTATGATAGCGTTGCTATGTGACAGGTAAATCAACAATGAACAAATGAAGCCAACATTATCGTATGAGCTTCTGTAACCAGATGTGACTCACATTACGTTATGCTAGCGTTGCTACAACAAACTTGAGCCAAGATTATCGTTTAAATAACGGAAAGAAATTTTGAAGTGGCATTGGAAAACCGAGAATGTTGTTGAAGTTCAAAGGCAATGGAGACGTGTGTACAGAACAGAACCGCCAACGAGAGTAACAATTGCACGCATTCGAGACAAAGTTTAGACACATGATACCGTATGCGATGTTCACAAGGATAGGTCTGGGAGACCTCACACAGCAACAAGCCCCGTGTCCTCGGCTGTAGTTTTGAAACGTTTTGAGCACTCACCGCAGAAATCTACAGAGCAATGTGTACGTGAGACTGGGGTTAGCAGAACTAGCGTGCGTCGTATTATTAAAACAGCAAAGTTGAAAGTTTTAATCCCAAGACTTTAGCATGTATTAAATGAAGATGATCCTGATCGGAGAATGCAGCACTGTGAGTGGTTTCGGAACATGGTGCAAGAGGATGAGGCCTTCTTAGGGAAAGTTGTCTGGTCCGATGAGGCACAGTTTAAGTTGAACGGAATTGTTAACGGCATAACTGTGTCTACTGGTGTGCAAACAATCCAAACCAATTTTGGAAAAGGCTGTTAATTCACCTGGAATTAGTGTTTGGTGTGGGTTGTCATCTAGGAGTCTAATTGAACTATTCTTTTTTGAAGGAACAGTAACTGGCCCAGTGTACCTGAACATGATACGCACATCCGTCTTACCCGCCATTTATACACTCTATGGAAATGAGAAAATTTACTTCCAACAAGATGGTGCACCACCATGCTACCACCGAGATGTACGTGCGTATCTTGATCACAAAATTTCCAAGGCACTGGATAGGACGAAGAGGTCCGATTGAGTTCCACCCCGTTCTCCGGTTCTAACTCCTTTGGACTTTTACCTATGGGGAACTCTTAAGGATGTTGTATACCGTAGAAAATCAGCTACACTGACAACACTTCGAGAAGAAATTGAAACGGCATGTGCTGCAATCGCCGAGGACACTTTCGCAAACGTTGTTCAATCAGTAGTTCAACGTACTCAGAAGTGTATCGACGCCGATGGTGGGCATTTTGAGCAACTGTTGTAAATGCAAAAGTCTAAGATGATTAGTGTTTATCGTTTTCTGTTTGTATGAATTCAGTTTTGTTATGTTAACACAGCTGTTTTCTTTAGTTGAAATGTGTGGAGATTTTTGGCATTCTCTGGATGTTTGTTGCTGAACTAATGCTCAGTAATTTAGTTAAATCTATTAGTAAATGCTAACAAAATTGCTAATAAACAAGATTAATAAAATTTAAACCACGAAAACATGTATAGAATCCTTAATATATACAAATTCATGGAAAAAATGTGCATATATTAATTTCATACGGAAGTACGTATGACATTTTTGAATCCTAGTAACAAAAGTTCAGAATATACATTCAATAATTTTGAAAACTTTCTTATATTAAACTTAAAGCAATCTTTAAATTCGCAATTTAACAAACAGTGGAACCTCAAAAGTCTCCATGAAAGCAAAAATGTAATGTAAGGTACTCTAGAAAGGAAAATGCAATTCCTTAAACAAATTAAATATTTCCCAAAACTCAATAAAAGAAGCCGAACTACTATAACACAGTTCGTAAGTAGGAATTTGCTTTAAAAAACAAAATGTAGAAGCCAAGAAATGCTAGTTGCTTGTGAAACATAACGTATGTACAGGCCAGGAAGCTCCATTTAAAATGTTTCTTTTTCACTTTCCGGAAAGTCAGATTCTAGGCAGAGTCCGTTCGCCGTCTAGAGACAAACTAGGGAGAGAAGGGGGAGGCTGGAGTCGTGCGCATGACGGGTTGAACAGTCAGAAGCGGTAACGCGAAACATAACATGACAAAATGTAAACTGCTATGAACTTCACTGGACGTTACGCGCTGTACGGAAATCACTAATGCTTCACTTTTGATACTACTGCAACAACAGCAAATCGCTCAACGCGGCAGTCCCAAGCGACAGCAATTGCAACTGTATATATTGACGGAGCGCTATATCTAACTCATAACAGTAACTAGCCTCCTTTTCGTAAATGTAAATTGTTAGGGGGCGAGTAAATCACTGTAATGAAGGCATTGCTAAGCGGATGAAATAAAGTAACGGTGGTAAATCTTCTCTTATGGGAATTCACAATGAATTCATTTACATACACACTAACCTAACCTGTCGCTAAACTCGCTAAGAAACCGGTAGACCCAGGGGTTCAGCGAGTAAATTATGTATTGGTAGTAACTCTCCTTTAATTTCGATATATATACAAAATATAACGGAAAAATAAAGTAACACTAGGTATTAACAATGTAATAAATTAACAGTAATTATAGCTACAGAAGGACTTGCCATAGAAGGACTCCACGAGTCCAAAGTGTAGCGATCTCGAGGTGACTTTCTCTTGGTGTTTTGTCTTTTTCTGCTGTTATAATTTCTGTTTATATACACGAGGATAGGTCCATAGGTTTCCGGCCTAGCCATTTTCTAGGTATGATGAAGACAAAAACAATATTTCACTTTTCAATATAGTTACCCTTTATTTCAATATACTTCTCACATCTTTGAATTAACATTACAACCCCCCCCCCCAAATAGTCAGAAGTCTTGTCTACAAAATGGGCTTAAACAGCACCCATCACTTCTTCGTCACACTTAAATTTCCTTCCTCGAAGGTCCTTCTTGAGTTTTGAGAAGACGAATTAGTGACTGCGAGTTAGATCTGGGGTGTAAGTTGAATGGTTGATCTTCCTGAGGACACATTTCTTCACAGCTTCCTTTACAACAAGAGCCGTGTGTACAGGCGCGTAGTCGTCAAGAAGATCCAGACCACAACTCGGCTTTCTCCTTGATGGAAGCACGTAGTCTGTGCAGTAGGCCAGCATAGTACTCCCCATTTACTGTGGTGTTCCTCTCCTTGAAGTCAATGCTATTCCTTCACAGTCCCAAAAGATTGTGGGCAAGACCTTCTTGGTTGACTGAGTGACCTTGACCTAGAGAGGCGGTGTTTCGCTAGTTTTACGCCACTCCATTGATTCTCTTTTGGACAAGGGATCATAGTAGAGGACCATAGTTTTATCTCCTGTAGCAATGATTTGTACAACTTCTCTCTCGTTGGCACAGCAGAGCTCCAAAAATGCCTGACTAGAGATAACTCGTTGCTGCTTTTGAACTGAGGAAAGAAGTCTTAGGCACCCATCTTGCACTAACCTTATTCATGTTTAAATGTTCATGAATAATTCGAAGGACTGTAGTTTTAGAAAGGCCCAACCTTGTTGCTATTTCTGTGACTTCTATAACTTAGACAAGTCTTCTTGCTATAGAACAAATCAAGCAATTCGAAATATAGTGATTGCAAATTTGTGACTTTTTCTTAGTATGCTATACTTTTCTACTTTTCTATATAAATTAAAAAATAATAAAAACCATGTGGACGCGAGGGTTCCAAACTATTATCTTCATAACTATAACATGACGCTCTTACCGTCTGAGCTATTATGTTGTTGCGCTTGAAAGTCTTAATACCCCGCTAATCTTGAGTCACCACCTTCGGCTCTCTCCGCTGTCGCTCGGGACTACCGCGTCGCGTTGTACTAGCAGCAAGAGGGAAGCACTAGTCATTTCTGCACAGTGGGTGAGAAAAGTTGAAAACTGTGTCTGATTCGGATCATTTGTGACGGTGTCTCATTGAGAGTTGCAACGTCACTAACTCAAAGATTGACATTTCGGATTAGTTTCATTTACAGGACCAACAAACGAAAAACAAGTTTCAAGTCACACTTGTTTCAATTTTCATGTAAGTTTTCAATATAAGTTCAGTATTCTGTACTGTTGTCAATCTACAGTGAAAACACTATAGCGATAAGTGCCAGTATAGTTTTTGATTTTTGAAGTACAGTGGGTTGGCCGTAATGCTTAAGACTGTTATTAGGAAGGTCCCAGGTTCATACTCCAGGGACGACTGGGCTGACTGAGGCGTTCTATGGTTTTTTTCAGTGAATTTTAAAAAAATTTCCGGTTAGTATTTATGTGCCACATATTCTACCTTCCATTTCATCTGCGCGTGAGCCCGTTTTATATTTTGCGGGTGCTAGTGAATTGCACCGAAATAATTTCAGAGTGTAGAGATGTCGTATATAAGCAATTTTGGATATAAACATATTGCCTACCTGTTGAAATTTCGAAGCTATGGCTACCAGTTTCCAAAACTCCAGTACGCCAGTGCCTAATGAAGAAGCTCCTTGAAACATAACACACGACAGCGAAGGCAGGTTTCTAAACGTACCACCACTGGTGCTATGGTTAGGACATTAGCTCCCGAGTAAGAGATAGTCGTTTGTTTTCGAATTCGAGCATGGTTCAACACCTCCCCCCTTTTTTCTGACTAGGGTCTAATAATACAGCCTTTAGCCTATGTTTTAAGATATTGTTTCAATTTCTACACTTAAAGCTTAACATCAATTCATAATTACAATCATTGCTTATTAAAGAGTGTAGAGATGTATATAAGCAATTTTGGATATATATGTCGTATATTCAAAGATTATCTAAATTT